>JAWQFJ010000984.1:22595-92595 GCA_034096865.1 Theodoxus fluviatilis
AAAGCAACAAAGAGGAGACAAAATTTGAGGACAAGCAACTTATCTTCAAAGAGACCACCTGCCCAGCTGCTGAGACACCTTTGTCAGTTCGGGCTGCTCGTTGAAAGGACATCTGCAATATGAGAAAGTAATGACAGACTCTCTAAAAGCTAGAAAACCAGAGACGAGAGAGATTGGTCGCCAGGGTCAGATCTCGAAGAATTAATAGACAAGGTAGTTGACCAATTAGTCAGGCCAATAGTCACCTATCTTGTCTATTCATACTCATAGCAGAGCCAGAAAAGAAAGTCAGATGTCCAGCAGCAAGAACTCAGGCGAAAATGAGTTTTTCCTTTAGTAACACAGTGAGTCCAGTGACTAACATTTAATGGCATCCTGTCAAGTCCTAGTAAAAATTGTCAATGCATTGTTAACTTCCATTCTGGTGCTGCTACAAGCAATGAAGAACAGCTATGAAGCCCCTTGAATCATGTCCCTCTCTTGTCCATCCTGGAATGGGCATCGAACTAAACCAGGGAGTTAAAAATAGACACACTGTAGTGATTTTGCAGTTCATGTATCACGGTGGTGCCTTGATCACATATCTCGGTGGTGCCTTGATCACATATCTCGGTGGTGCCTTGATCACATATCTCGGTGGTGCCTTGATCACATATCTCGGTGGTGCCTTGATCACATATCACGGTGGTGCCTTGATCACATATCTCGGTGGTGCCTTGATCACATATCTCGGTGGTGCCTTGATCACATATCTCGGTGGTGCCTTGATCACATATCACGGTGGTGCCTTGATCACATATCACGGTGGTGCCTTGATCACATATCTCGGTGGTGCCTTGATCACATATCTCGGTGGTGCCTTGATCACATATCACGGTGGTGCCTTGATCACATATCACGGTGGTGCCTTGATCACGTATCACGGTGGTGCCTTGATCACGTATCACGGTGGTGCCTTGATCACATATCACGGTGGTGCCTTGATCACGTATCACGGTGGTGCCTTGATCACATATCTCGGTGGTGCCTTGATCACATATCTCGGTGGTGCCTTGATCACATATCACGGTGGTGCCTTGATCACATATCTCGGTGGTGCCTTGATCACATATCTCGGTGGTGCCTTGATCACATATCTCGGTGGTGCCTTGATCACATATCACGGTGGTGCCTTGATCACATATCTTGGTGGTGCCTTGATCACATATCTCGGTGGTGCCTTGATCACATATCTCGGTGGTGCCTTGATCACGTATCTCGGTGGTGCCTTGATCACATATCATGGTGGTGCCTTGATCACATATCTCGGTGGTGCCTTGATCACATATCTCGGTGGTGCCTTGATCACATATCTCGGTGGTGCCTTGATCACATATCACGGTGGTGCCTTGATCACATATCTCGGTGGTGCCTTGATCACATATCTCGGTGGTGCCTTGATCACATATCACGGTGGTGCCTTGATCACATATCACTGTGGTACCTTGATCACATATCACTGTGGTACCTTGATCACATATCTCGGTGGTACCTTGATCACATATCACGGTGGTGCCTTGATCACATATCACTGTGGTACCTTGATCACATATCTCGGTGGTACCTTGATCACATATCTCGGTGGTACCTTGATCACATATCTCGGTGGTGCCTTGATCACATATCTTGGTGGTGCCTTGATCACATATCACGGTGGTGCCTTGATCACATATCACTGTGGTGCCTTGATCACATATCACTGTGGTACCTTGATCACATATCACTGTGGTACCTTGATCACATATCTCGGTGGTGCCTTGATCACATATCACGGTGGTGCCTTGATCACATATCTCGGTGGTGCCTTGATCACATATCTCGGTGGTGCCTTGATCACATATCTCGGTGGTGCCTTGATCACATATCACGGTGGTGCCTTGATCACATATCTTGGTGGTGCCTTGATCACATATCTCGGTGGTGCCTTGATCACATATCTCGGTGGTGCCTTGATCACGTATCTCGGTGGTGCCTTGATCACATATCATGGTGGTGCCTTGATCACATATCTCGGTGGTGCCTTGATCACATATCTCGGTGGTGCCTTGATCACATATCTCGGTGGTGCCTTGATCACATATCACGGTGGTGCCTTGATCACATATCTCGGTGGTGCCTTGATCACATATCTCGGTGGTGCCTTGATCACATATCACGGTGGTGCCTTGATCACATATCACGGTGGTGCCTTGATCACATATCTCGGTGGTACCTTGATCACATATCTCGGTGGTGCCTTGATCACATATCTCGGTGGTGCCTTGATCACATATCTCGGTGGTGCCTTGATCACATATCTCGGTGGTGCCTTGATCACATATCTCGGTGGTGCCTTGATCACATATCTCGGTGGTACCTTGATCACATATCTCGGTGGTACCTTGATCACATATCACTGTGGTGCCTTGATCACGTATCATGGTGGTACCTTGATCACATATCTCGGTGGTGCCTTGATCACATATCTCGGTGGTGCCTTGATCACATATCTCGGTGGTACCTTGATCACATATCACTGTGGTGCCTTGATCACGTATCATGGTGGTGCCTTGATCACATATCATGGTGGTACCTTGATCACATATCTCGGTGGTGCCTTGATCACATATCACGGTGGTGCCTTGATCACATATCACGGTGGTGCCTTGATCACATATCTCGGTGGTGCCTTGATCACATATCTCGGTGGTGCCTTGATCACATATCTCGGTGGTGCCTTGATCACATATCTCGGTGGTGCCTTGATCACATATCACGGTGGTGCCTTGATCACATATCACGGTGGTGCCTTGATCACATATCTCGGTGGTGCCTTGATCACATATCACGGTGGTGCCTTGATCACATATCACGGTGGTGCCTTGATCACATATCTCGGTGGTGCCTTGATCACATATCTCGGTGGTGCCTTGATCACATATCACGGTGGTGCCTTGATCACATATCACGGTGGTGCCTTGATCACATATCTCGGTGGTGCCTTGATCACATATCTCGGTGGTGCCTTGATCACATATCTCGGTGGTGCCTTGATCACATATCTCGGTGGTGCCTTGATCACATATCTCGGTGGTGCCTTGATCACATATCTCGGTGGTGCCTTGATCACATATCTCGGTGGTGCCTTGATCACATATCTCGGTGGTGCCTTGATCACATATCACTGTGGTACCTTGATCACATATCTCGGTGGTGCCTTGATCACATATCTCGGTGGTGCCTTGATCACATATCTCGGTGGTGCCTTGATCACATATCTCGGTGGTGCCTTGATCACATATCACGTGGTGCCTTGATCACTATCACGGTGGTGCCTTGATCACATATCACTGGTGGTACCTTGATCACATATCTCGGTGGTGCCTTGATCACATATCACGTGGTGCCTTGATCACATATCCGGTGGTGCCTTGATCACATATCTCGGTGGTGCCTTGATCACATATCTCGGTGGTGCCTTGATCACATATCACGGTGGTGCCTTGATCACATATCACTGTGGTGCCTTGATCACGTATCACTGTGGTGCCTTGATCACATATCACGGTGGTGCCTTGATCACATATCTCGGTGGTGCCTTGATCACATATCTCGGTGGTGCCTTGATCACATATCTCGGTGGTGCCTTGATCACATATCTCGGTGGTGCCTTGATCACATATCTCGGTGGTGCCTTGATCACATATCTCGGTGGTGCCTTGATCACATATCTCGGTGGTGCCTTGATCACATATCTCGGTGGTGCCTTGATCACATATCTCGGTGGTGCCTTGATCACATATCTCGGTGGTGCCTTGATCACATATCTCGGTGGTGCCTTGATCACATATCTCGGTGGTGCCTTGATCACATATCTCGGTGGTGCCTTGATCACATATCACGGTGGTGCCTTGATCACATATCTCGGTGGTGCCTTGATCACATATCACGGTGGTGCCTTGATCACATATCACGGTGGTGCCTTGATCACATATCACGGTGGTGCCTTGATCACATATCTCGGTGGTGCCTTGATCACATATCACGGTGGTGCCTTGATCACATATCACGGTGGTGCCTTGATCACATATCACGGTGGTGCCTTGATCACATATCACGGTGGTGCCTTGATCACATATCACGGTGGTGCCTTGATCACATATCTCGGTGGTGCCTTGATCACATATCTCGGTGGTGCCTTGATCACATATCTCGGTGGTGCCTTGATCACATATCTCGGTGGTGCCTTGATCACATATCTCGGTGGTGCCTTGATCACATATCACGGTGGTGCCTTGATCACATATCTCGGTGGTGCCTTGATCACATATCTCGGTGGTGCCTTGATCACATATCTCGGTGGTGCCTTGATCACATATCTCGGTGGTGCCTTGATCACATATCTCGGTGGTGCCTTGATCACATATCACGGTGGTGCCTTGATCACATATCTCGGTGGTGCCTTGATCACATATCTCGGTGGTGCCTTGATCACATATCTCGGTGGTGCCTTGATCACATATCTCGGTGGTGCCTTGATCACATATCACGGTGGTGCCTTGATCACATATCTCGGTGGTGCCTTGATCACATATCTCGGTGGTGCCTTGATCACATATCTCGGTGGTGCCTTGATCACATATCACGGTGGTGCCTTGATCACATATCTCGGTGGTGCCTTGATCACATATCTCGGTGGTGCCTTGATCACATATCTCGGTGGTGCCTTGATCACATATCACGGTGGTGCCTTGATCACATATCTCGGTGGTGCCTTGATCACATATCTCGGTGGTGCCTTGATCACATATCTCGGTGGTGCCTTGATCACATATCTCGGTGGTGCCTTGATCACATATCACGGTGGTGCCTTGATCACATATCTCGGTGGTGCCTTGATCACATATCTCGGTGGTGCCTTGATCACATATCTCGGTGGTGCCTTGATCACATATCTCGGTGGTGCCTTGATCACATATCTCGGTGGTGCCTTGATCACATATCTCGGTGGTGCCTTGATCACATATCACGGTGGTGCCTTGATCACATATCTCGGTGGTGCCTTGATCACATATCTCGGTGGTGCCTTGATCACATATCTCGGTGGTGCCTTGATCACATATCTCGGTGGTGCCTTGATCACATATCACGGTGGTGCCTTGATCACATATCTCGGTGGTGCCTTGATCACATATCACGGTGGTGCCTTGATCACATATCTCGGTGGTGCCTTGATCACATATCACGGTGGTGCCTTGATCACATATCTCGGTGGTGCCTTGATCACATATCTCGGTGGTGCCTTGATCACATATCTCGGTGGTGCCTTGATCACATATCACGGTGGTGCCTTGATCACATATCTCGGTGGTGCCTTGATCACATATCTCGGTGGTGCCTTGATCACATATCTCGGTGGTGCCTTGATCACATATCTCGGTGGTGCCTTGATCACATATCTCGGTGGTGCCTTGATCACATATCTCGGTGGTGCCTTGATCACATATCTCGGTGGTGCCTTGATCACATATCACGGTGGTGCCTTGATCACATATCTCGGTGGTGCCTTGATCACATATCTCGGTGGTGCCTTGATCACATATCTCGGTGGTGCCTTGATCACATATCTCGGTGGTGCCTTGATCACATATCTCGGTGGTGCCTTGATCACATATCTCGGTGGTGCCTTGATCACATATCTCGGTGGTGCCTTGATCACATATCACGGTGGTGCCTTGATCACATATCTCGGTGGTGCCTTGATCACATATCTCGGTGGTGCCTTGATCACATATCACGGTGGTGCCTTGATCACATATCTCGGTGGTGCCTTGATCACATATCACGGTGGTGCCTTGATCACATATCTCGGTGGTGCCTTGATCACATATCACGGTGGTGCCTTGATCACATATCACGTGGTACCTTGATCACATATCTCGGTGGTGCCTTGATCACATATCTCGGTGGTGCCTTGATCACATATCACGGTGGTGCCTTGATCACATATCACGGTGGTGCCTTGATCACATATCTCGGTGGTGCCTTGATCACATATCTCGGTGGTGCCTTGATCACATATCTCGGTGGTGCCTTGATCACATATCTCGTGTGTCCCGGTGGTGCCTTGATCACATATCTCGGTGGTGCCTTGATCACATATCTCGGTGGTGCCTTGATCACATATCTCGGTGGTGCCTTGATCACATATCTCGGTGGTGCCTTGATCACATATCACGGTGGTGCCTTGATCACATATCACGGTGGTGCCTTGATCACATATCTCGGTGGTGCCTTGATCACATATCTCGGTGGTGCCTTGATCACATATCTCGGTGGTGCCTTGATCACATATCTCGGTGGTGCCTTGATCACATATCTCGGTGGTGCCTTGATCACATATCTCGGTGGTGCCTTGATCACATATCACGGTGGTGCCTTGATCACATATCTCGGTGGTGCCTTGATCACATATCTCGGTGGTGCCTTGATCACATATCACGGTGGTGCCTTGATCACATATCACTGTGGTGCCTTGATCACATATCTCGGTGGTGCCTTGATCACATATCTCGGTGGTGCCTTGATCACATATCTCGGTGGTGCCTTGATCACTATCTGTGGTCCTTGATCACATATCACGGTGGTGCCTTGATCACTATCACGTGGTGCCTTGATCACATATCTCGGTGGTGCCTTGATCACATATCTCGGTGGTGCCTTGATCACATATCTCGGTGGTGCCTTGATCACATATCTCGGTGGTGCCTTGATCACATATCTCGGTGGTGCCTTGATCACATATCACTGTGGTACCTTGATCACATATCTCGGTGGTGCCTTGATCACATATCACGGTGGTGCCTTGATCACATATCTCGGTGGTGCCTTGATCACATATCTCGGTGGTGCCTTGATCACATATCTCGGTGGTGCCTTGATCACATATCTCGGTGGTGCCTTGATCACATATCACGGTGGTGCCTTGATCACATATCTCGGTGGTGCCTTGATCACATATCTCGGTGGTGCCTTGATCACATATCTCGGTGGTGCCTTGATCACATATCACGGTGGTGCCTTGATCACATATCACGGTGGTGCCTTGATCACATATCACGGTGGTGCCTTGATCACATATCTCGGTGGTGCCTTGATCACATATCACGGTGGTGCCTTGATCACATATCACGGTGGTGCCTTGATCACATATCTCGGTGGTGCCTTGATCACATATCTCGGTGGTGCCTTGATCACATATCATGTGGTGCCTTGATCAACTATCACGGTGGTGCCTTGATCACATATCTCGGTGGTGCCTTGATCACATATCTCGGTGGTGCCTTGATCACATATCACGGTGGTGCCTTGATCACATATCACGGTGGTGCCTTGATCACATATCTCGGTGGTGCCTTGATCACATATCACGTGGTCCTTGATCACATATCACGGTGGTGCCTTGATCACATATCACGGTGGTGCCTTGATCACATATCTCGGTGGTGCCTTGATCACATATCACGGTGGTGCCTTGATCACATATCTCGGTGGTGCCTTGATCACATATCTCGGTGGTGCCTTGATCACATATCTCGGTGGTGCCTTGATCACATATCTCGGTGGTACCTTGATCATATCACTGCCTTGATCACTATCCGGTGGTGCCTTGATCACATATCTCGGTGGTGCCTTGATCACATATCTCGGTGGTGCCTTGATCACATATCACGGTGGTGCCTTGATCACATATCTCGGTGGTGCCTTGATCACATATCTCGGTGGTGCCTTGATCACATATCACGGTGGTGCCTTGATCACATATCACGGTGGTGCCTTGATCACATATCACGGTGGTGCCTTGATCACATATCACTGTGGTACCTTGATCACATATCTCGGTGGTGCCTTGATCACATATCACGGTGGTGCCTTGATCACATATCACGGTGGTGCCTTGATCACATATCACTGTGGTACCTTGATCACATATCTCGGTGGTGCCTTGATCACATATCACGGTGGTGCCTTGATCACATATCACGGTGGTGCCTTGATCACATATCTCGGTGGTGCCTTGATCACATATCTCGGTGGTACCTTGATCACATATCTCGGTGGTGCCTTGATCACATATCTCGGTGGTGCCTTGATCACATATCTCGGTGGTGCCTTGATCACATATCATGGTGGTGCCTTGATCACATATCTCGGTGGTGCCTTGATCACATATCTCGGTGGTGCCTTGATCACATATCTCGGTGGTGCCTTGATCACATATCTCGGTGGTACCTTGATCACATATCACGGTGGTACCTTGATCACATATCTCGGTGGTGCCTTGATCACATATCACGGTGGTGCCTTGATCACATATCTCGGTGGTGCCTTGATCACATATCACGGTGGTGCCTTGATCACATATCACGGTGGTGCCTTGATCACATATCTCGGTGGTGCCTTGATCACATATCACTGTGGTGCCTTGATCACATATCTCGGTGGTGCCTTGATCACATATCTCGGTGGTGCCTTGATCACATATCTCGGTGGTGCCTTGATCACATATCTCGGTGGTGCCTTGATCACATATCTCGGTGGTGCCTTGATCACATATCTCGGTGGTGCCTTGATCACATATCTCGGTGGTGCCTTGATCACATATCACTGTGGTGCCTTGATCACGTATCACTGTGGTGCCTTGATCACGTATCACTGTGGTGCCTTGATCACGTATCACTGTGGTGCCTTGATCACATATCTCGGTGGTGCCTTGATCACATATCACGGTGGTGCCTTGATCACATATCACGGTGGTGCCTTGATCACGTATCACGGTGGTGCCTTGATCAGATATCACAGTGGTGCCTTGATCACGTATCACGGTGGTGCCTTGATCACATATCTCGGTGGTACCTTGATCACATATCTCGGTGGTACCTTGATCACATATCTCGGTGGTACCTTGATCACATATCTCGGTGGTGCCTTGATCACATATCTCGGTGGTGCCTTGATCACATATCTCGGTGGTGCCTTGATCACATATCTCGGTGGTGCCTTGATCACATATCTCGGTGGTGCCTTGATCACATATCTCGGTGGTGCCTTGATCACATATCACTGTGGTGCCTTGATCACGTATCACTGTGGTGCCTTGATCACGTATCACTGTGGTGCCTTGATCACATATCTCGGTGGTGCCTTGATCACATATCTCGGTGGTGCCTTGATCACGTATCTCGGTGGTGCCTTGATCACGTATCACTGTGGTGCCTTGATCATATATCTCGGTGGTGCCTTGATCACATATCTCGGTGGTGCCTTGATCATATATCTCTGTGGTGCCCTGATCACATATCTCGGTGGTGCCTTGATCACATATCACGGTGGTGCCTTGATCACATATCTCGGTGGTGCCTTGATCACATATCACTGTGGTACCTTGATCATGTATCTCGGGGATTTCAAACCAAATGAATGACACCTTCCTTCTGTCTTTTTGGGGGAAATGTGTTCATGTGCAAAGAAAAGCATTGTCTTTGATAATGATAGTGACTGGTATGCAAGAAACATATTGAAACATTTCTTTACAAGTACTTTTTACTGATAGGGCGATTCCCAATGTCTATTTTTTACTCTCCAGTTTAGTTTAGTGCTCAGCCCAGGATGTGACATCAGCCACCTCCAAGGTGGCTAAAGATATTGCTGACATAGCTCTGTCACTTCCAACCTTTCAAGTATCTGAGGCCAACATGACTTTTAGTAACTTAACCCTTTCATTGCCAGCTTTGTCATTATATTATGCAACTGCCAGTGCCAGGGAATTTCAGTAAAAATTACGTACAACAACACTGAGTTCAGGAGAAAAATCATATCTCAATTTCAGTGCAAAACAACCCAATAAAACCCATATTTCTTTGAAAGCACAGACAAACAGGAACACTACAAACACAATGACATGATTTTTAGAGACTGTATTTCTTTAATCAAGCTTCAATAAAACAAAATTTAACCAATGCCTTAAAACATTTTTTTGATGATTTCTTGTACATCTTCACTCAACAATTTTTTAAATTTAAATTTCTGATTTGTTTTTCAGATTGTAAAACTATGTCTCAAATGTCTCAGAATCTTTTTTCTTACAAAATATTTATGAAACTAAATACTTAAAATTATTTGAACATACTATATCAATAGTACAAAGAGAGATACAAACTGTAACACCTACAGCAATTACTGCAGATAAAGTCATGCAAAATTGCTACTATCATGCCAGCAAAATGCAAGAAGGAACTACTGTATTCACACTAGAATAAAAAGGCTTGTAGGATATTTTCTCTTCAGCCTTCAGGTTGTAACAATTCTATCTACATAATGATGAAAATGAGGAATTCACATGTACACACTTTTCAAAGTCATGCATGATTGCTATGATCAATATCATGCCAGGCAAATTAAAAAAGAAACTACTATGATCTGTGAAGGAAAGAATTGTAATATTTTGTCATGCATGCATCTCAATGAAAAGTCAGTTCAAGTGAGCAGTCTGGTATTTCAGCTTGAAGCATGAAGCAGGGTAGAATCCAAGCTAATCAGGACAGTCTGGCCACAAGCTGAAGTCAACAGGCTGAAAGTTTGCGGTGCTGATTTTGATCCCGGCATGTCCTGAAAACTGAGGAATTTGAGGTGACTCAAGATTTGGGGGAAGGAGGAAATCTCCCTCAAAGCGGGATTGTCTAGGTTGAGGACTGCAGATCACTACCCTCCCACGACGCTGTCCTTGACCACAGCACGTGCGTGAAGAGTTTGACCACGTCTCCGTGGTGGGCGACGAGAAGATGCAGGGGTCGATACCCGACAGGAGGAGGGATAAGGCGATCCTCGATCACGGGGAGATGATGGTTCATCATCCAAACTCATTTCAGAGTCAGAAGCAGCGCAGAACTTTAGGCCAGACGCTGCCACTGCAGGTTGTTCTACAATCTCGGATTCATCACTCGAGTCTCCAAACTCCACGAACACACATCAAGCGCAAAGTTCGAGATCGTCATCGTCACTGACCTGATCAAAGGAATCTGTTGACTCTAAATCGCTTTCTAAGTCTTCCTCCTCTGCTTCACCAGCCTCTGCTAACCCAGCAGGCGATACTTGACCACGCTTCATGCCTTTGCTTGTAGACGGTGTGAGCGCTGCTATTGTTTACAACTGTGCATGATAACTGCACACTTGCTTTAAGTGGGGTGACCTCAGTTTGATGCTCCCCTCAGCCGAAATACACTCTGCTGCTATGATCAGACTGTAGCATATCCTAGCGTTTGCCTAGGGTAAGCATTCCTGTTCATTTCATCATCATAAGCTGAACACAGGGGTATCTACAAATATTGGAATCTCGGTGACCGAATATTCGGTCATAAGGGTACGGAGTGGGTTAAAGACAAAAGTTGTAAACAAAATTGGTTCCTCACAAAAACACAGTTTACAGTTACACAGCAAAGCATGCTTTCTGGAAGCTTGAAATACTTAATCATGCGGCAGAGAGAAATCAATAGGATAGTTTTCTGTCTATGAAGGAAATATTTAACTGTTGAGAGTCCTTTTCTTCTGCATGATCTTTGATAGCAAGACAGCCAGTCTTGTGTGGATCATAAACACAAGCAACAGATACCTTCTGAGGTTCTTTGCCATGCTCCTCAGGAATGAATTCCTTTTCCACCAGCGCCTTGATCAAGTCTTCCTCAATGGTGGGAACCCCTCTGTTTCTGTGGGAGTGGAAGCACCAAGCATTAGGCAGGGTATTCTCAAAGGCCTTGTCACACCACATGGCAAATTCAGTCCCAGAAATGACCAGTCTGCCTGAAAACAACTTGGAGCTTGAGCACAAAAAGTCATGAAGAGCCTTTAGACAAAAAAGTGGGGGAATTAAATTTCTCAGGCTGCCTTGACTCTGCAGGTGGTTGGAATGCTCCTAATGAACAGATGATAATGCTGGTATCTCTCACTGTGCCCTGTCACTGTCAGCCTGCAAGAATGATTATCATTGGCTGCTGTCATAGTTTGCAGGGGTACATAATTACTAGTGGGTTGCAAAAAATATTTTCCCTGTAATCAGTTTTATGCATCAAATATCATGGTGATACCCTCATCTTTTATCACAGTGGGGTATGGATCTCACATTTAAATTTTAGCTTAGGGATTTGTGTCCTCTGAAACCAAGTCCTTTTTTAATTCCACACTCACTTTGCATCCTCCATCCAAGCTAAGGGTCATATTATTCAGAATTATCTCATTTGCCAGCAAATACTGAATTTCTTTTGAGACAGTGTGTATCATTTCTTGTTCTGCATGCTTATTACCAGGATATATGATTTGCTGAATAGATTACAAAGAGACTATTTTTAGCAACCCAAAAGAATCACATCTTTGCTGCAAACTATGACAGCTGCCGTGAAATGATTAATCAAAAGGCCCAGTGAAAAGGGCATAAAGTTAAAGATCCTGATAAGCAGAGCTCTGCTAGAATGCAATACCTCAACTTTTTGGCACCACCAGCAGTCACTTTCATGAATGTGATGCTAATACAGACCACAAAGGAGTTACAGAAAAGTTACCAGTAGTGGGCTACACACAGAAAACGACAATATAATTTGAAATGAACTCTAAATACAGTGGCAACTGCGATTTTCCATGGCATTGCAATGTAATGACAGCAGCTACATCTACATCTTCAGTGAAGCAACACAACAGTAATTTGCTCCTGCACTAACCTTACCAGAATCACCAACAATAGTGAAAGTAACGGTAAAGCTGTGGTTTATAGAACAACTTATCACCCATATATCTGAGCCTCAAACTGCTTTACACTTTACCTCCTGATCACCGGGCTGACTGATCAAACCTTCCCTGGCACCTGATGACAAAAACAGTGACTGACAGATATGATGCACAGTCTGGTACCAGCACCAATTCCACTTCCTGGGGAGTATTCTAACCTGATGCTGGCTCACAGCCACACACAAGGGTTAATCTAACTACAGTGACACATTGCTGCCCTCACACGGACTTGATTTTTTTTCTCCTGGCTGGTAAAGGTAAAGGGGTTGGTTTAATAAATCGCCTTATTGCCCATATCTGGGTCTCAAAATCATTTTCCACTTGACCTCCTTAGTGGTCACTGCAATGTCTCCAGCAATGCCACGGAGCATCAGTGACTACTGCAAATCTGCTGGGAGTCGGAGCTCACATCTGCAGGCCATAATAGCCCTCCCCTGTGTAGGCCAGGAGCAGAGCCACTTTCCGCTTTCTGTCAGCGCGGCCCTGCATGGGAGGAGCAGCCTGGAAAACAAAGAGAGAGCTAAATGCGAACAGGTCCTCAAATGTTTCCTTGGAACTGAGAACATTTGGGTGAGAGGAAATGGAAGCCAAAAGTTCAGGGGAAAAAAGTACAGTTACTGCTTGAAATCCAGGATAAATTTGCATTAACACACCACCTGGGGCTCCATTTCAAAGCCGTGCGTTTACAGGTCATTTCCAGCCTTTTTAGTACTATCTCTCAGTACTTAATTGTAGTTTCTAGCCATAGCAAGATCATTCAGAGCTTAATCAATCTAGTCAGGGTTGTATTATGCATTTATCATTTATGTCTTCAAAACATCTATCCAGATGTACTCCTCTTTAATGACACTACAAAATGGAATACATTCTCATAAGATATACATGTATAGGGTCTTGTTTCATTTCTATTTAATTTTATTCACTTTCATACCATTTCATTTCATTCATTCATCGTGAACAGAGCCATACATTTACACAGTGCAGAATATCAAACAGGCAATTCCAACCTAAAATCATGTTTGCCAAAGGGGCTCTCTCACTTACGCTAACACATCTCATCCAACACCATTTTGTCAATACTTCACTGTTTTCACCATCCTAAACTGTATTGCTGTAGAAACACAGAGCTTATCGGGCCAGGGCTATGAAAATATCACCAGCTGACAGAGGTTCAGTTTGTTCTCAAGAGTATGCAAGCAGCTCAAAATAGTTTTCCAAAGATGAATACAATACATGCTCAAAGATCATTGACAAGCTAGCTCTCCATTCCACTGAGGACGCCCAATACAACAGCCCTGCAAATGCAATGCTCTAGATTTATCAACTCACCTCAACCTTTGCTTTCTTTGCAGCATTGGCTTCTGAGGCACTGTCTTCATTCAACCTCTTTCCATTCTCAGTCAAAGACTGTGCATCTTTGCTCTGCTTGACAAACATAAATCCACAGGGATGTTAACAGACACGATACACGAAAAACACAATCTGAACATGGTATATTTGGTGACATACATTACCCTGACACTTAGTCATAATGTCAACAATATCAGCATACACAATTAGTCTTGTTATTCCCTGCTTCATGCATTCTCTACCAATGTGATTTGATCACTTTGGGAAAATATTTTACTGGAATAAACAGCAACACAACAATCTTAATCTCTACATGGTATGTTAATTCCATGACACTTTCTGAATGAGTCCAAAAGGTGAATTACTAAAAACTGGTCTGTAGGGTAGAAAGGAAGAGAAATTACTGCAAACTTAATCATAATGGTTATGCATGTTTATAATTATATCAGTATTGCATTGATCAGCAAAAAAATGCTGGAAGAACAGAATGCTTCGAGAGTTGCATTGCAAGCTCTACTCTCACTTGTTAAATGATTTCAAACTTTGGTTTAAATCTGCCATGTTGTTATTGTACTTGTCTTTCCATAAATATGCATATTCATAATGCAAAAGGCCATGCCAGCCTTAGCAAGTGCTGTCCCACACAAAGAGTCAAGTTTATATTTGCTCTGTCAAGTACACAGACTATGTTTGAGGCATGCACACACACACACACACACACACACACACATGCACACACACACACACACACACACACACACACACACATGCACACACATACAATACAATACAATACAACTTTATTTGTCCCACAACAGGCAATTCAAGTACACTTTATGAGGCAGCAATAAAATAATCAAATAATAATCATAGTAGTAGAAGAATACATAAAAATAATGTGATGAGATAAATACATATGAAAAGAAACAGCACACTCGCATGCACACACACTCCCTGCAAACCTCAGCCTCCACAGCACATCACAGGCAACACCAACACAAGCAAGTATGCACAAGAACAAGCAAAAACATCTCACATCACAATCATCACCACAAGCACCACAGACCAGCAATGCAATCAAAGGGAAACAATCCACCCATCACAAGTGGGCTAAAATCCAAGCAACAGCACCAACCAAACCTAAGACCACAGCAAAAACAACAAACAACAAGAACAACACATCTAGCTAACTGTTCAAAATTCTGATGGCATGTGGAATAAAGGATTTGGAACCTCGGTTCCCTTTAAAGGGAGGCACGGAGTATCGGCGTCTAGATGGAAGCAAAGAGAAAGTTCTCTCCTCAGACAGTGGTCCGGAATTTCCTAAATTCTCACCGCTTTCCTCAAAATTTGCTCATCACAGAAAGAGGAAAGGTATCTCTGCTTTACTCTAATGATCTTGGAACAGACGTTGACAATAGCATTTAAACTGTTTCTATCCTTAATGGTCAAGCTGTTGAATCAACAAACAAACGAAAAAGTCAACAAACTTTCAATAAAGGACTGATAAAACAAGCAGAGGTCGACACAAAAATTCTCTGCTTGTTTTAACAGTCCTTTATTGAAAGTTTGTTGACTTTTTCGTTTGTTTGTTGGTTCAACAGCTTGACCGTTAAGGATAGAAACAGTTTAAATGCTATTGTCAACGTCTGTTCCAAGATCATTGGAGTAAAGCAGAGAGACCTTTCCACACACACACATATGCACATACACACACACACACACACACACACACACACACACACACACACACACACACACACACACACACACACACAGAGGCAGAATACAGGTGATGAGTAGAAAGAGATATTGAGTAAATGTATAAAGTTGTAAACTACAAGAACTTACTGATGAATCTGTAGTAGCAGTGTCTTGCTTACCAAGCACTGTTGTTGCATCTGCCATTTTCAAACTATTCTTGAAATTATTGAGCCTTTGAAAAACTCTCCTGATCATAAGGATGAATACTGAAATATAAGCATATGTTCAATACTTGCATGATCAGGAATTCGCAGTGATGATTAGGTCAAAAGAAAATACTGAACAATTATGCACCCACCCACCCCCTCCCATAGTTCCTCCTCCTCAAACATTCCGCATAATGTAATGATTGCCAGTGTGGATGATCAAAATGAGAAACTAACGAGGACTTGCAATTATTCGAACGGAATCTACACCATCTGTTTGAGGATGAACATGTCTGACTAATGGATTGCTTTCACTAGCACATGTGGTCAGAGAGAGTTCGAGGCCTATTCAAGAAACTCGACCATGGACATTCCATTGCAGCACATAGTGTCGTACATGTGGTGTCCATCAATCGACCGTGGTTGTCTGCTTGTGCTGTATTTGGTGCAACTTCTCGCTTGTAAGATCCACAAGTTGCACAACGCCACCGAAGAACGACCTCGATGTTTCCTTATTTAGTATTTTAAGGATTTTTATGCACACAAGCAAACGGGAACGTCCGCGAAAAGGTTACACTCCTTGCGGTATGGGTATTGCTTCGTAGTTTTATAAAATGACCAGGTTTACCTGATTTATTAAGATTCTACACGAGAACAATGTACACTGTAACCATCGCATGTGTCCAGCGGCTTTGCCTGATGTAGTAGTACTAGTAGTAGTACTCGCCAAGAAAGCACGTCACCCACGTGCTGTTACTGTTAATTAACTTCTGCAGATTTCCCTTGTTGGCTGTTGTCGAGTAAACCCGGTAAGGAAGTCCAATACACAAAATAAATCATGATGTGGTTAGTCAGTACATACCGCGAGGTAACGAGGAGCCTCTAAAGCTATCTTACAACTCCTCAGTCGATAAACACGGGTACATCGGTGGTTGGAGTAGATATCCACAGTTTAGAGTTGTCCAAAGACCATTGTCTTTGGAGTTGTCTTTCATTGGAGTGCGCAGGGGAGGCTACTTGCAAAACTTCCGACTCTCTCTCTCTCTCTCTCTCTCTCTCTCTCTCTCTCTAGATCTCTCTCAGACATAAGAGAACTGAACAGAACTGATTTTTTAGGCCGTCGGTCCATTACATACCCACACCAATGGGAAATGATCAAAATTAGGAACAAATAATGTAACCCACAGAAAAGAATTGATTGATTCATTATTTATCAAGGATGGAATTTTAGGCATTTCTGCCAATCTTACAGATTGTCCTTGCTCGTAAAGAATGAATAGACAATCCTGGATAAATGGGGGGAAAGAAAGAGAGAGAACAATAAAAGACAACAATAAGTATCAAGTAGTATACCAATGTACAGCAATAGGCACTGATATGATAATAATGGCATGAACAAGGTTTTAGTTGATACCTTCAACAACTGTTTGCTCAGTGAGTCTTGAAGTACAAGTAGCAGCGTGTCATATGTACAGGCAACATTGTACTCAGGGTACAGCAAAGAAATTATCTGAATAGACAATCACGTATGGAAGTTGTAAAGGACTTCAAAGATATATTGTTCCTGAGGTGTAATGGGAGTTCAAATTCCATATCAAAACACCTGAATATGCAAGACTGCCTTTGTAAATGTCTACTCTGGGTTGTGGAAGAATGAAGGTGTCATGAAATGTTAAGCGGCTCATTTGGGGATGATGGAATAGATCATTAAGGTACCTCGGTGCTCTTGAATGAGCAATTTTGTGCATGAGAATGCATTTGTTTTGGGGGAGAGAGAGAGAGAGAGAGAGAGAGAGAGAGAGAGAGAGAGAGAGGGGTGGGGGGCTCTGTTGTGCACACCTCCCCCCGCCCCTCCCAAATGTGCCCTGTCCAGGCCGGCACTCACCAAATTCTGACCTGCCTGGAGCCGCTGGATGCCCCCTCATTAGCTGGAATCACTGGCTGCAGAGCTTTCAGGGCCTATATTAGATTTCTTTTCCTTTTCTCCATTCCTCTCATTTTCTCAATCTTCCCGTGAAATACTGGTCTACACACTGCTCGATAGTACACGTTTCAAAGCCACTTAATCACTACTTCAGTTCAACAGAGGCCTTCCTTTTCCTTGAATTTCAAACATCTAATAAAATCTGATGAATAAAGTTGCACACCCAACTTCCTTATTCATCCTTCTGAAGTGATTAGGGGCAGGCATCACACCTATCAGTAAAGATTGGGCTTATTTATACCCGAGATCCTCTGCATTACATGATATAGCAGTTTCTGAATGACTGCCTGGCTATGCAACCTCTGAGTCCTCTAAATTCAACCCTCTCATTATGATACACACTGAGAATTGCTCAAAACAAGCAAAAGCTTTGCATGATGACAAGTCTGGCGTGACAAACAACAACTCTGGCAGACTTGCCATGGATATGATTCTTTGTCATTAAAGATCACCATGTAAAACATGTCTTGGTCCTCAAAAGCCAGTTTAGATTTATTGTGTTAAAGCCATATGCACACACACACACACATAATGACATATGTATACAACAATTAAAATGTATAGCTGTGAAAAATGGCATAAACAACATAGTCAACGTTTTTTTTTTAATGTTTTATTTAGAAGAGCAAATAGTATACTATAGAGTATTTTGAATAGCTATGACTTCTTGATTACATACCATACAGCAGCAAAATATGTGATTATGCTTCTGACAGAGCAAGCATACAGCTAACAACCAATTAAAGAGGGCAGTTTCTTCATTCAGTAAATCTATCACATAATGTGCTAATGTCCTAGAATACATAGTCAAGTCAAGACCATTACATCTTGAACTTTTCCAATTACATTGCGACACCAGTAGGTATTTTTGCATACAGAAGGTCCAATTTAAACCTAGTCACCTTCTGCAGGGTCCGTATTTCACACACTGGTGCCAAACACAAATGCTACACACTGAAGAGATCAGTGCTAGGGAGCAGTCACAAGCTGCAAATGAACGATGGATTTCAGCTCCAGTTTCATTGATTCAGGATGAAGGTGCACAAAAGGTTTGACAAGGGGCTTGATGTCTTCAATATATACATATATATCAGTCCTCTTTCACTGTACAAATTGAAACAAGTCTCAATCATGATCAGTAAACAATCTGATGAACAGTTTCAACATTAAATTCTTCCTTGAACCATGCATGCCAGTGCTCTGAGGTGAATTCCAGTTAACAGAAACTTAAATACAAATGTTTACAAGGCAGTTCTGTACTGCAACCCCAAAGAGTCAACACGTAATCAAACACAGCTGAAAAGTTCCACACTGACAAAGGTAAACAAAAGAGACAAATCACCTTCGTTATGTCCACCGAACAAATTATCCACATCACTACCAGATATGGTTCTTATACAAAAACAAAGCAAACGAAATGGTTCAATTCTAAGAACTAAAAAACATATTTTCCTTGATGACATGACATTTTGGTCAAGGTTCTGTAGAGCATTCAGTATATCTGCAAGATAAAGACCATTGTTTCATTTTGTTTGCACTTATCGTCGTGGCACGAACTGGAGTTCCATGATTAAGTTATTGGTAAACTGGCAACTAGAAATCTTTGTACCACAATACTTGCCTGGCAAAGACATTGCTCCTTTGCAGGTTCATTTAAAACTTCTCTAACAGTCAAAACACAGCTATGTACAATACTGACTAAGCTGTTTCCCGATGACAACAGACAACACTGAAAATGGTTTGCAAAGTGACTTGCTACTCTATCCACTACATTGTTCTTCAACTGCCATGGCAGTGCTAGACAAGACAAAGTCTCTACACAAACAACAAGAAATTTGATCTTCAGTGCCAGTGGATGCAACATGCCATCCATTCCAATGCTTGTCCAGGGTGATCAGAAGTTGGTGTTCCTGTGGAATGTTAGCAGGAATTGGTGGAAGGCTTTAAACTTTCAGACTGCTGAAGAGGCATCCAGTACAACAGAACAAACAAGTCAACAAAATGCTTCCGTGACGCCGATCCCTCTCCGAACAGATGCAAAGCAACAATAAGATGGTCAGGTCAGTTGCCCTCCGTTTCGTTCACTTTTGACATATCTGCACTTGTGGAGGAGTTGGATTTCTACAACTCTTCAGTATAAATTTTTCTAGAACTTATTTCTTGGCTTGTAAGAGGAAGATATGTCCATGTTACATCTTAAAAGCCTCTGAAATACTGATGTTTTCAGTAAGAATAGTATTGACTAGAATTGCCACTGGTTGTTCAGTGAAACAAGTTCTCTGAAGGTTGAAGAAATATAATATTGAAAAGCAACTGCAAGAAAGTCTTCGCCACTTTTATTAGTAATGTTATATTCAAGCTTGTAAACTTTAAACAGTAAATGCCAGCATGTCAGCATAAATTTACTATTAAAACTGATACTGCTTTTCTTCAAATAATGCCATCTGGACTCAGTTGCTGAAACAGTCAAATTTCCACGCCTTCAGAAAACAAACACTGGACACTCATGAATAACTGTCATATTCATAAATGATCACATCCATCTTAAAGAGGAGTAACAAAGTCATTGACATAAACAAAACAACAAAATTCAACAATGCATATCACATCATGATTCATTCACTCATAAATTTATTCAACACAGTGCTAAATACCTGTAAATAACAAATAGAGTGCTAGCAATGACACTAGACTTCTGATAGAGATAAGCATGTGCTTTATTTCCATATCTCCAATAAATTAAGAAGAAAAAAATCAACAAATCTGGGGTAAAGAAAAAAAGCCATTCAATGACAATAATGGTGCCTGAATACCTGATTGAACAAGAAAAAAAGAGGCAATAACTTCTAGGAAAGTTATTATGAAAAGTTGTTCACAGCATCACCACTGGCAAATAGACTAATTCTGACATCAACAGCCTGGAAAAAGAAAATCCTAAGCATGAAAGACGACAACTCCTTTAAAATAAAAGTCCAATATATCCTTGTGCTTAACTCACACCAAAGAAAGACAAAACAACGGATGCATCGACACGCCAGGCACATATTCCTCTTGTGTTCCACTCAGTCAAAATGTACAACTTCGATATGCCTAGGACTGTCAAAACCTGAGAACATGCCTACAATCTGGTCACAGTAAACACTGATACCCACTGTGCAGACTCGAGACTCTAGGGGGGCAACATCAGGTATCCCTAGCAACAGTGGGTGGCTACAGAGATGTGAGGGCTTGGACCAGCAGGAACAGGGAGAAGGAAGATAAAGGAGAGTTTTTTGGGGGGGATGGTTGACAGGTGGGGGAGTGAGGAGAGAGTAGTTGGAGAGTAGGGGGTTCTGCCAGCTGCTCTACAGGGTGGTGACTTGGTCAGTATGGTCAGATGCAGCACGTCCGCGTTGTGCATCACGGGGGTAGTACTTGGCCAGTGTGCTCTGCGGAATGCGCTTTAGCATCTCCTTGGGGAATATACGCAGCAGCTGCCATCCGATGTCCAGAGATTCGAAGATGGTGCGGTTCTCATAGTGACCTACAAGAGTGAAGTAATGAAAAGTCAGTTTCATGGCATGGATGAAGAGACGAGTGGCTCAGATTCAAACATACCATTTTGTTATTAGGGATATTTGAGACATGGGTTTTCAGAGATGCTGTCATGATGCTCCATTACTGCGAAATTATTTAATTATGAGAGAGTTTTTCAGAAGGCAATACCACTAGAAACCTCCCTCCTCAGCTGGCACCTGGAGCGGTAGAGCTTTCTGGGTCTACTCCAGTAGCTCAGGCAAGTGCTATTCCCAGCAGTTTAGTGACAGATATCCTTGGAGGTTGAAATCTCATAAAAATTTAATATACAGAAACTGTTTTCACCTACCACTCAGCATTTACACTGACACGTGGATAGGAGGGAAAGCCAGCCCAGTGTCAGCCTGTCATACAGTTCTCTAGCAGCAGCATGCTGCTTTTCTTGCAACCTAGTCCCAGCTTCCAATCTGAGTAGTTCTGTCCACTTTGAAATCCAAGGGCAGAACAAAAGAGGAGACAGTGTGCTGCCCAGCCACCAGATCATGGGACTTTCCATCTGACAGACTGACCACACTGGCGCTACGAAAGGGGGTACCTACCTTGGGAGATGAAGTTCTTCTCGAACTTGATCAGGAACTCCAGGTAGAGCAGATCCTCAGGGGTGAGGGCCTCCTCTCCCACCACAGCCTTCATGGCCTGCACATCCTTGCCAATGGCATAGCAGGCATACTGTAACAGAGCAGACATTGTCATCATTGTAGGTGTCGTTGTCATCAACATCCTGATCCTCCTCCTTCTCTTCTTCCTCGCATCATCATCACAATGATCAGTCATCATTGTTGAAGTCATTGTCATCACCATCATCATCCTTACCCCATGGGGAACACTTTAAGTCAACTTTGCATATTACATCAGGAATACAACAGCGAATTCAGACATTACCCATAACACACTAGAAGCACCAGAACATTTACTTTACTAGTGATGGCACTGGGTACACATTTTCCTTACCATCTGTTTACCAGGTTGATACAATTCCATCCATGCATTGAAGTTTGCCAGAAAGTGAAGTAAAACAAATTCCATCCATGCATTGAAGTTTGCCAGAAAGTGAAGTAAAACAAATTCCATCCATGCATTGAAGTTTGCCAGAAAGTGAAGTAAAACAAATTCCATCCATGCATTGAAGTTTGCCAGAAAGTGAAGTAAAACAAATTCCATCCATGCATTGAAGTTTGCCAGAAAGTGAAGTAAAACAAATTCCATCCATGCATTGAAGTTTGCCAGAAAGTGAAGTAAAACAAAAAGAGAAAGCCTCTTCCTTCCATAAGTTAGCTGAAGATCAGGATGTTGTAAAAAAAAAATCCATAATTGTACAAGACAAATATGACAAATTATTTCCTCCAGAAAGATCATACTCAAGCAACGAAACATTATACTATTCAAAACAAGTAAGAAAAAACATTGACTATAAAATGGTCATTGAGTTTGAGCTGTTTCACAGCAAACGAACTGGAGACAAAACCCACCACCACTGTAACAGCAAACAGCCAGTAAAACTGGATAAGGTCCACTGACCAGTTGGTTGGAGACGTCAGCATGGTCCTCCCTGGTCATTCCCTCGCCGATGGCAGACTTCATCAGACGAGACAGCGAGGGCAGCACGTTGATGGGTGGGTAGATCTGGAGTGAAACACCAATTCATCCATCAAACCAGCAAAAGTATAAAAAGATTTTAAAATTTAATCATAACGATTCTTTCATTTGGCATTCACCACTTGTTATCAAAGCTATCTAAAAGAGCAATTTTCATGAATGTTGTTCTCTGTCATTAATGCCAACAAAATTCCACTCTAAACAAAAGATGAGCAAGCAAGTCAAGCCAAAAGCAGCTCACTTCCACGATGTCCTTGCCCGGGCATCACTAGAGGCTTGTTCAGGAGTACGAAGCACTGCATGTGCTTCATGTTGGCAATTGAGCGCTCTTTGCCTCTCGTGAACGCCTACAGATTTAGTGCAGCGCTTCACTTGTTAAAGGGAGGTAAATCTTTTGCGCCTCATGTCGTGTTGCTAGACGCTAAGAATGTGTTCTCTTTGCCACAGACATCGTTTATGTACGTTTAAATGTATTCTGCATGAATAAAGTCCACTACTGTCATTACTCGCACATACAGAGCGCTTGGGGCAAATAAAACCTGTTCCAGTCCCAAAATGATGTTTCTGAGGGTTATTTTACGCATCGACGGCCAGTGCGGGATCGAAGACGCCATTTTGAAAATCGCGTGAATCACCTCGGATGCGTGCTTTTCTGTGATGCATAGCAATGCACAGCGCTGAGTGAATCACGCCCAAAAATTGCTGTTCAGGAGTGGAGCACGTGCAGTGCTTCGCAGAGCTGCGCCTCCTGAACAAGCCTATAGTCTCATCCTGTTATCCTCAGGATTGAGTACCTGATCACTGCACTCACGGAAGTCACATCGAATCAGAGTTTAGAAGTTGCATGACAAGAGAGCGTGCAATGACTATGATCAGTACTAGCATCGCATTGATAAAAGCCTCAAATATGCCATATCATATTTCTTTCTGGTGGCCACACCACAGGAAATATGATACACTATTTCAAAACTTCTAGTAATGTGGCACTAATGCTGACCATGGCCATCACAAACTCTCTAGCAATGGGACTTTAGTTTGCTAATGCTGCAGACACAAGAATACAACTTTTCCACCTACCTGTCTGTTGTGCAGCTGCCTGTCCACGTAGATCTGTCCCTCTGTGATGTAGCCCGTCAGATCAGGAATGGGGTGAGTGATGTCTGCAGGCAGAAAATATGCAGTCATTCAAAACTGCAGACTTGGAAGGAACACCCAGAGCAAAAACAAGGAAAACAGACAGGTGACTGCAGAAATAAGTCACTGCTTGCATGACAAAGTTATTAAATACTTGCAAGGTTCAAAAGATGTGAGATTTTCACGAGGAAATGTCACATCAAACACATCTACAGCACTGCAAAAAATAGAGAATTCAATGTTAAGAAGTCTTATCCTTACAGAGGAAAAGTGGTTTTACAACAGCAAGCTGTCCTTGAAATGTAACTGAGAGGCTGGGACAAAGGGGATACTCCCTCACTCTGTACACTGCAAGGAGGAGGAGGCCAATGCAAAGAAAGCCCAGCAGCCAGAGGTTTTGGCTGATGAGGGGAGCATCCATCAGCTCAGGCCAGGCGGCTCTACAAGCTTCACTGAAATGACAGGCAAAGAAAACTGAGGGAAACACCCACCATCGTTGGGCATGGTCAAGATGGGGATCTGGGTGATGGAGCCATTACGGCCCTCCACACGACCGGCTCTCTCATAGATGGTGGCCAAGTCAGTGTACATGTAACCAGGGAAACCACGCCGACCAGGCACCTCCTCACGGGCAGCAGACACCTGTGGGCAAAAGCAAAGTGTAAATAAACAAGCCAGCCTTCATGAACCTGCATGTATGTTCCAACAAGATATCTAGTGAAAGTGAAAAGATAAACTTCTGCATTATCAAGGGGGAGAAAATCTGTCCCACAAGGAAGAGAGGAGATTCTTGACTCCAAGTTGGAGAGACAGATCTTCCACCATAAAAGCAATGTGGAAAGTTCACCAAAATGTTTAGGAAATTAAAAAAAATCTATTCTTCTCCATTGTTGACAAAATGAAGACAATTTCAACAGCAAGCTTCCACAAGCAGGACAAGGGAAGCAATCCAAGCTTACCTCACGCAAGGCCTCAGCATAGGAGCTCATGTCTGTCAAGATGACCAGCACGTGCTTCTCACACTGGTAGGCCAAGAACTCAGCTGTAGTCAGGGCAATACGAGGTGTGATGATACGCTCAATGCTGAAAAGACAATTTATGAAACAGTTCAGTCTCCTCAGAAAACACAGTCCAAAATGTTAATCTTAACATTTGATATATGCTAATTTTCAACACTGTAAAAAAATTAATGTTAATTTCAAATTACCTTGAAAATACACTCCAGAAGGAAAAAACCCCGTATCCTTGATGTTCATCATTGGAAATTACAGCAATCAATTTTTTAAAAGCGGGGATGAACATTTTGTGTGTGCGTGTTTTTTGTTTGGTGTGTGTCAAGACCGTCACATCAGGAAGAATCCAGTCATCATGGAGACTTACGTGGGGTCATTGGCCAAGTTGAGGAACAGACACACATTCTCCATGGAGCCATTCTCCTCAAAGTCCTGCTTGAAGAACCGGGCAGTTTCCATGTTGACCTGCAGGGCAGAGGGCAGACTTAGGATGTGGAAGTGCAGTGCAATGCTACATTATGAACCATCCCATCACAAATATGAACGGTAAAGTAGACAAAAACACAAACAAATTCCACAAACAAGTTAAATTCTTCACATTATCTTTGTTCACATTCCATCTTCATGATGCTCTTTTTTTGTGGTTAACTCAGTGCACCATGCTTCATTTAGATATCCCTATAGTCCCTCAAAGTTTTTCATAAACTAGATCAAGTGAAGTCAACACACATAATCAACTAAGTAAAAGAAAGAAAACGTCAGCTACTGCCGTGCGTTCAAGACGACCTACTGGTAGCCTACCGGTAGCCGAGCAACCGGTGTGCCCTCTTGAACGACTCGTTATGACCCAACGGTAGCCAAGATGGCTTCCAAGATGCCTTCTCATCGCCGCGGATTGCGCTTCTCAACCAAATGAGAAAACCAGCAGCTGCAGACTGCTCGTTCCTTGTGGAAGCTGATGAAATACGTTAAGCTGTAGCTGTGCATGAATGCTCGGCATCGCTCAAATAGAAATTTATGTCAAAACGACAGTGCTAACTTGGTGTAAGCAAGAATATTTCGATGCTCACTTCAAGGGAGATTACACAACAAAGGGCTAATGTAAGATATAAGAGTTGCTTCCCTTAAAATTGTTTCGCTATCTGCCTTGGAAATGTTTGCTAACATCTTGCCCAGTAATTATTTCAGAGCAGTTATTCTTTAAAAAAAGAAAAGTACAATATCAGCCTAACTTCTTGTAACGTCTCGCATAGGCTGGGTAATAATCACAGGTCGAAATGCGTGCCACAGCGCATATTTGTGATGACGACTTTCTTCCTTTCCCCGAAGGCAGCCATTTTGGCTATACAGGCGCAACGGCTCTCCGGCGCGATACGTACCGGTACGTACCGGTAACCGTACCAAGTCGTTCAAGAGGCTACCGGTACGTACCGGTACGTACCGGTAGGCCTCTTGAACAGGCCCCTGCATACACATCTGTCAAAATCCCTTAACACTAATCTAAACACAAGCCACCACCACTATAACAAGCAAATAAATAAACAAATACAGGCCACTTACACCCATGGCAGCAAACACGATGGCGAAGTTGTCTTCATGGTCGTCCATGACACTCTTGCCTGGCAGCTTGACCAGACCACCCTGTCTACAGATCTGGGCTGCAATCTGAAACACATAGGACGCACTGTGACCACCCTGTCTACAGATCTGGGCTGCAATCTGAAACACACAGGACGCACTGTGACCACCCTGTCTACAGATCTGGGCTGCAATCTGAAACACAGACCACCCTGCCTACAGATCTGGGCTGCAATCTGAAACACACAGGATGCACTGTGACCACCCTGTCTACAGATCTGGGCTGCAATCTGAAACACAGACCACCCTGTCTACAGATCTGGGCTGCAATCTGAAACACAGACCACCCTGCCTACAGATCTGGGCTGCAATCTGAAACACATAGGACGCACTGTGACCACCCTGTCTACAGATCTGGGCTGCAATCTGAAACACACAGGACGCACTGTGACCACCCTGTCTACAGATCTGGGCTGCAATCTGAAACACATAGGACGCACTGTGACCACCCTGTCTACAGATCTGGGCTGCAATCTCAAACACACAGGATGCACTGTGACCACCCTGCCTACAGATCTGGGCTGCAATCTGAAACACACAGGACGCACTGTGACCACCCTGTCTACAGATCTGGGCTGCAATCTGAAACACACAGGACGCACTGTGACCACCCTGCCTACAGATCTGGGCTGCAATCTGAAACACACAGGACGCACTGTGACCACCCTGTCTACAGATCTGGGCTGCAATCTGAAACACACAGGACGCACTGTGACCACCCTGTCTACAGATCTGGGCTGCAATCTGAAACACATAGGACGCACTGTGACCACCCTGCCTACAGATCTGGGCTGCAATCTGAAACACATAGGACGCACTGTGACCACCCTGTCTACAGATCTGGGCTGCAATCTGAAACACACAGGACGCACTGTGACCACCCTGTCTACAGATCTGGGCTGCAATCTGAAACACACAGGACGCACTGTGACCACCCTGCCTACAGATCTGGGCTGCAATCTGAAACACACAGGATGCACTGTGACCACCCTGTCTACAGATCTGGGCTGCAATCTGAAACACACAGGACGCACTGTGACCACCCTGTCTACAGATCTGGGCTGCAATCTGAAACACACAGGACGCACTGTGACCACCCTGTCTACAGATCTGGGCTGCAATCTGAAACACACAGGACGCACTGTGACCACCCTGTCTACAGATCTGGGCTGCAATCTGAAACACACAGGACGCACTGTGACCACCCTGTCTACAGATCTGGGCTGCAATCTGAAACACACAGGACGCACTGTGACCACCCTGTCTACAGATCTGGGCTGCAATCTGAAACACACAGGACGCACTGTGACCACCCTGTCTACAGATCTGGGCTGCAATCTGAAACACATAGGACGCACTGTGACCACCCTGTCTACAGATCTGGGCTGCAATCTGAAACACATAGGATGCACTGTGACCACCCTGCCTACAGATCTGGGCTGCAATCTGAAACACATAGGACGCACTGTGACCACCCTGTCTACAGATCTGGGCTGCAATCTGAAACACACAGGACGCACTGTGACCACCCTGTCTACAGATCTGGGCTGCAATCTGAAACACACAGGACGCACTGTGACCACCCTGTCTACAGATCTGGGCTGCAATCTGAAACACACAGGACGCACTGTGACCACCCTGTCTACAGATCTGGGCTGCAATCTGAAACACACAGGACGCACTGTGACCACCCTGTCTACAGATCTGGGCTGCAATCTGAAACACACAGGACGCACTGTGACCACCCTGCCTACAGATCTGGGCTGCAATCTAAAACACATAGGACGCACTATGACCACCCTGTCTACAGATCTGGGCTGCAATCTGAAACACACAGGACGCACTGTGACCACCCTGTCTACAGATCTGGGCTGCAATCTGAAACACATAGGACGCACTATGACCACCCTGTCTACAGATCTGGGCTGCAATCTGAAACACACAGGACGCACTGTGACCACCCTGTCTACAGATCTGGGCTGCAATCTGAAACACATAGGACGCACTGTGACCACCTAATCAACATCCTCAATCTTTTCAGTGCTTTGCTCCACTGCTCTTTTGTGCTAACAAATGAACATCCACACACACATCCGCACACACACACACACACACACACACACACACACACACACTTACACACACAAGCAACAGCTGTTAGAGTAGCAAGTTACGCTTTGATGTTCACTTTGCTTTTCAGTTTCTATCGTGAATCTACCCAAGCTTCAAGAGTCACTCACTTCAAACAGTACAATTCATTATTCGAAGGTTTGAAGTCACACACCATCTGAGCATGCAAAACCCTGGCACCTCTAGCTATTAAAATCCCAGTCTTTCTACCTGGTTCTATTCCCCCAAAACTTGTCTTCTTGATCAAACTGTGTAGGTGTTAATCATGCACTCTCTGCATCTCCATTTTTTTCTCTCTCTGTACAAAAAGACCGACACCTCAAATCTAACAACTGTAATTATGCCCAGAACTCCATATTGAAAGCAAACGATGCAGGCAAGCATGATACCGTCCACTCACTTCGTTGTGTGGGAGACCAGCAGCAGAGAAAATGGGGATCTTCTGGCCACGGGCAATACTGTTCATGGTGTCAATGGCAGAGATGCCAGTCTGGATCATCTCCTCTGGGTAGATACGGGACCAGGGGTTGATAGGCTGGCCTGCATCACACACAGAGGCAACATTCATCTTTTTATTTCTTCCTTGATTTTGTTCAACATGCACAAGCTCACAAGAAGATAACGGAAACACTAGAAAATCAAGGAAAACTAAACAAAGAAGGAGACCAGAGGGAACAGAAGACCGGGAAAGTGATGGAGTTACACTGTTCGAGTAAAAATAGCAGCAAATGAGAAATCAACAGTAATCAAGTGGCCGACCATCATGCTGCAAGAACTAGGGATATTCAATTATGACAAATAATGCAATTGTTCCAGTAGAATATGCAGGACTAATGCAGGGTTATAAATATGCATGGAGAGGGTAGGGGAATATTCATAAACAGAAACATGACTTGGATGAACGATAATCACCAAAATCCAATGGTGCATTCTAAGGCCATACAGGGTATCAATACATCAAGGCCAAAACATGATAGGACCATGGAAGGTTCATTGCTTGGCTAAGCAGCGCCAAGAATATTATTGTGTCTATCTCACAATCACTAAAAGAAGCAAGCATAAAACAGGTAAGATTCTCCAGACCTTGGATGTCTAGGAAATCTTCTGCCAGCACATTGGGACCCTTGTCAATGGGTTTGCCAGAGCCGTTGAAAACTCGTCCTGTGAGGAAAGACAAAATTCAAGTCAGTGTTTCTCTCACACTCACAGGGTGATGTTCTGATGTATTACTTACCACAAGTGTACCTTTGGAAATACACAACAAACACTTCAAATACTTGCTAGCACCAAATCACAAAGAGTTCAAATCGGCAGCAAAACACTGTGTTGACTGATGCTAAGGAACAAATTATCAAAGAATATAGGGTTGGTTTATACAGTCTCATTAACAAAAACACCAACAAATTTCTACAAGAAAATCCAACTACTATGTTCATGCAAAATACACTGCAAAGTTATCACCAACAAGACCACTTACCCAACATGTCTTCCGACACAGGCATACGCAGAATGTCTCCAGTGAACTCGCATGTTGTGTGTTTGGCGTCAATGCCTGAGGTACCCTCAAACACCTGAAAGCCAGAGGTACTTCCATGACAGGCTGTTCAAAGAGTCTCTCAGTCTTATTTCCTTTTAAGGAAGCCATCTAATGTCAAGGTAAAACCCATCAACATGTAAGAAGTTTCTAAACCTCTTTGGGACATAATTATAGTCCAACTATTAAAAAAATTCCAAATGGGCAAGATTCTCCTACATAAGGTGTGAAATAAATGATTCCTCCATATGAGTTTCAGAGAATCTTTCAAAGTATTTCATTAAGCAGTCAAGATGAATTTCAGAACAAATGCTATCATAAATGGGAAGCTTTAATCAGTGTTTAAATAGTTTATGAAGATAGATTTCCATGGTATGACAAAATCTGTACTTGAGTTTCCTAAATGAAAACCACTGCTATAAAAAACACATGTGAGAAATTTCTTAAACATTGAACTGATTTTCACCAAAAGGAACTCATGAAAAAACAGTCAAGCTTAACAACGCAACTACCCAAGTTTACAAAGGAAGAATTTACATTAGTTACAAAGTGATCAAATAATGTTCTGTGTTGGTGTCTCACTCTATAGGACCTCACACACTGAACAGTTGAGATTATAAGTAAAACAAGCAGACTCAAAAAGGGGAAAACCTCCATTGTACTTGTAATGCAATGATGCTGAAGACTGCACCTCACCTGAACCACGGCCTTGGATCCCGAGACCTCCAGCACCTGTCCACTGCGCATGCTGCCATCCGCCAAGGTCAAGTTCACAATCTCAGCAAACTTAGGGAACTGCAAAGAAATGATGCACCAGTATAATTCTTATCTTTATATATACAATTGACTTTTTAAATTCTTCAAATAAAGGCAGCAGTAAAACAACAACCCAAACCACATACCCTTTCAATCCCCAAGAGGCTATAGTTAAACAAAAAGTCAAAGTTTTGAGGGGAAAAATTCAAGTATAGATTTTTTCTTTCTTTTTAATCTTCTAATTTCAAAGAGAACATTTGAAAACCATGTGTCTGAAAACAAAGTAGAAGAGATGGGCAAAATACATGACATACAGTTTTAAAAAACCAGTTTCTTTATCAAAACCAAGCAAATGAACTGGACACAGGACAAAGAAGCTGTCTGCATTTTAATGTTTTGCAACTCCAGTGTACTTGTCATCACATCAAGAATGTTTCACTCATGCTCCCACCACCACCACCATCTCCACCCCCCTTATTGCTATTGATTCAACGCGTGTCCCAACTTTCAGACATACACAGTTCTACAATGCAAATTTTGCTCTTTACTCATCAAAATCCTTCTCTCAATATATTTAAATTCACTTTAACAGAACTACAGTTATGAACTACATCAAGCTGGAGGCTTCATTAAAAAATACCTTGAATTCCCCTGCAACTAACACACCCACGAGACACACAGTAAGGGAGACCGATGATTGCACTGTGTCAGTGAGAAGGGAAGCCAGTTCAAAAGTGCTATTTTAACAGTACATGCACATAAAAAGGCAGTAAACACCAGAGTGAGTGAAATGTTGACAAGACTAATTGCTATCCTTCTTGCAGAATTACTTTGAAATTCACAGAAGAAAAAAAACAAAATGTCACTACAACTGTACAAGGGAAGGATTTTGACCAGATCAAGATACCTGTTCAAAAAGTTCACAAATCTCATGCATACATGTGAAAGACAAAGACGTGGCAAAACACCGACACACACACATGCACGCACACACACAGACATGCACACACACACACACAGACACACACACACACAGACATGCATGCACACACACACACACACACACACACACACAGACACACACACACACACACACACATGCACGCACACACACACACCCACACACACACGCACACACACAGACACACACACACACACACAGACATGCACACACACACACACACATGCATGCACACACACACACGCACACACACACACACAGACATGCATACACACAAACAGACATTCATGCACACACACACACATGCATGCACACACACACACACACACACACAGAGACATGCACGCACACACACACATGCACACACACACACACACACACAGACATGCACACACACACACACACACGCATGCACACACACACACGCACACACACACACAGACATGCATACACACAAACAGACATGCATGCACACACACAGACATGCATGCACACACACACACATGCACACACAATTACACACCAATCACAAACACACAAAAACACACATGTGTGCACAGATCAACAGATGTACTGAGAAACAGAGTGGCTTCATGAAGTCACTCACCCCTAGAACACAAATAGCTCTCATGCAAACATAAATCTGCATGCCATAGCTACACATTATTTCTCACATAAAACTATCCTTCCTTACATCGGAGCAGCTACTTAATCATCAGACACGACTGCTGTCACAGTGACATACACAGCCATGTAGCAGTGATCTCATGGATGAAACTGACCTTGACTTCATCCAAAATAACCAGGGGCCCGTTGACACCAGACACTGTCTTGTAGGCTGAAAGAAAGGAACAGGCAGTTTTGTAGAATGTCATGCAAAAAGAAATGGCAAAGCAAATGGGGTATGTTGGCAGCAATGCAGTCACAGCATGAAATAAATGTGACACAGGGTAACACATGGGGGAAAATCTAGGTTGCCACAAAAACCTGCTCTGCAACCATCTGGAAAACATTTTCAAGATTTGCTGCTTTCCTCCATTGACTTGTAATAGTCAGCAGTCACAGTGAGCTGAAAGATGGGGGTAGTCTGCTCACGAATAACCCCTACCCATCCCTACTTTTTTAACAGTTCTGTTTTATCCTGTTTGAATAAATTTGTGCAAGTGTTTTTAAGTACTCTGAGAATCAGTGTAAGTTATGTCTCAGTCTACAGAAAATGTTTATGAGATGTAGTTCCTGCGTAACATACATAACATTCTCAAGCTTGTGCAGGGACACATTCCTCCTCTGACTCACTCTCAGTGTGATTAGTGTAATTGAACAAATCTTTACTTCATGCTAGAATAGTTGAAGGAATCCTTCTATACCCCAACAAAAACAATACTTTCTATCAGTTTTTGCCATTTGGATGGCCAAGTTTTTATCTTTCCTTAACTCTACCTACTTTTACTTACCTTACATCTGTCATTGTGCCACCTGAGTGGGACAAATCATGCATGCTTACTTCAGTTTTCAACAGGCACAAAAACTCATCTACATATCAAACCTCACTCACTCAGTCAAATTCCACTTTATCACACTCAACTCTAGATATCCCCCAAACACACACACTTTGGAGAGAGAGGAATGAGGTGGTGCTAATGCCCTAACATTCTTTATCAGTTTGTTCACTCCTGCCCTGTCAAGAGTTGAGTAGAGGACAAGCAAGATATTTGAAGGGCAATGAGGACCAGTCACACCAATATCACAGATAAAACACATGTATGCATTCAGTTACACACTCCCATTTCCCTATGTGGAGCAGCATCTGTGCTTCTAGTTCTACTAAAACCACTGGCAGCACATGCCAGCAGAATAGGACAGGAGGTAATGATCTGTGGACCACCACTCCAAAATCAATACTCTGCTTCAGCAGGTCATCAGCTGAAGGTCGAGGGTAGCTACGGTGATCCTGAGCCTGGACAGTCATTCACAATGCTATCCCTTTCTATGGGATGTTTGGGAGGACTAAAGGCACTGGCAGTGTAGAATTACATCCCACCTGACACTTCAGTGGCTGGTGTGATGTACCAGTCTGCAATCATTAGAGCATAGCTGTCAAGTCTCAGCAGTTTGCTGTCCCTCTAAACAGCACGATATTTCAATGTCTTCACTGCCTGTAGAATAGAACTAAAATGCTCATTTCACAGTGCACTTATGTTGTGTATGTATTTTTCTAATTTAGCCTCATGGGACTGGTCCTGGACTAAAAAGATGTGTTAGATGTTCAGAGTATTCCTTTTATCCATTGCTCTGTCTGTGTGTCTGTATGTTTGTGTGTGTGTGTGTGTGTGTGTGTGTATGTGTGTCTGTGTGTGTGTGTGTGTGTGTGTGTGTGTGTGTGTGTGTGTGTGTGTGTGTGTGTCTGCCTGCCTGCCTGTCTCTTCTCTCTCTGCCTGCCTGCCTGCCTGCCTGCCTGCCTGCCTGCCTGCCTGCCTTTCTCTCTCTATCTGTCATGTCTGTCCATCTGTCTCTCTGTCCATTAGTCTGCCCATCTGTCTATCTCTCTGTGAAACAAAACCCCACAGTATTGGCATAGGAAAGGCTGATGTCACGGAGGGAATTAAAAATTCAATAATCTGCTAATTCAACTGTACGAAAGTTTCATTTTCATTTGTAAATGAGTACTAACTACTAATTCCTAAAATAATAATTTTTTCAAAGTGATGCAACCTCTAACTAAAGGTCAAACTGCATGCAAAAGAAGCTGCAATCAAACTGGAACTAGACTTTGAAGTTTGAATACAGCTGAAAGGTCAAGAACACAAGATGATATTCACTGCTGACCAGGACTGAGCTAAACCCCTGAACAAACAACCGCCTTCCCGAGAGTACACCACATTCAGTAAACATGGGGTCTCCGCCCTACACTGGGCAAGAGAGACTGTGCAGGGGCATGTGAAGAATGGATGACTTTCTGGTCATGAAGTAAAAATGCCTAACAAGCATAGCCTATGATGACACGTGAATGCTGCAGGGAGAAGCAAGAAAACACTACATGAAGTTGATGTGACCAGGACACACCACAAAAATGAGAAAACAGGCAGCAACCGCTACTCTCGAAGTCAAATAGGACGAAAGGCACTTGCCGGGACTGAGGGGGGGAAAGCTTGAGAAATTACTTTGCAGGATTACACAAGGCCTCTACTTCCCCAGACAGTCTTTGAAACTAGACCTGACCAAGGTAGAAACTGCAAGGCGATGCAGCATAGCCTCAAGGATGGAAAGGTGAAGACACGGTCAAGACTGGATTTGACTATATCATAGAACAGGGGACTAGATGTCTTCAGGATAACCTTGGACTAAGATCAAATGGGAAAGAAAGGTAGTGGAGGGACATCAAGGGTAGGGATGGGAAGAGGCAAGGTGAGGGGGAGGAAGGGGTGGGGGTGGGGGTGGGGGTGGGGGTGGGGGTGGGGGTGGGGGTGGGGGTGGGGGATTTCGAAAGCAAGAGCAGACTTTGGGGGAGTCACCAAGTGGGTCAAACATTCCAACTTTGCATGAGATAACTGGACAACTTCAGGAGGGGAAGATTGAGGGTGGGGTGGGGTGGGGGAAAGAAGGGGTGAGGGCTGAGGGTGGAGAGGAAGTAGATGTATAGCATAATAGGCCTGCCCGTCCTGGTTGACAACACAAACACGCTCCAGCAGTGCAGCAACACAAGAAGCCGTCCCGCCCTCTCCCCCAACCTCCTAGTGACCCTCAAAAATGTCCCAGGTGAACTTGAACAGTGGAGAAGGTCAACTTCTGTCCTCCATTGTCAATGACTAGACCGGACAGAGGAAAGACACACAAGGGGGATTTAAATGCAGACAACTTCTCAGGAAGAAATTTATAAAGTGCTGTTTTTGTGGATGAATCACCTGTCTCACTGGGCTCTTTTTTCTTCTTGCACCAAGCAAAGCTGCATCCAAGCTTGTCTGATGACAAGGGAAGACTGCACGCAATGCAAATTTATACACTCTAACTAAGGATGAAATCTTTTAGAACTCACAATTCATGAGTTAGTCTCCAGTTAGGTTCTTTTAAGGATCTGAGTTTTGTCAACCTTGCACCAACTTGGCCACTGGTTATGTCATTATATTATGCCTGCTAAATTTTGTTGTCAAGCAATGTATCATTTCGACTTCAAGCATCTCATGTTTCCTGTTTTCTCATTTTCTATTCATGGGTGATACCTATTAACACCTGTTTAAAAGAATATAATAAGCTATTTTCTTTTAACTCCTGACAATGTACAGAAATAAGAGTGTTCACTGCAAACACTATAAACGTACACCTTTATTTCCACGAGCCAAACATAGAATTCCAAGTTTCCACAGAACTGAAGACCATGGACTACTATCACTTTGTATCAGTATCATTTCCTTAGTTTATGCGAGTAGCAGATACACAGACATGCCCTCCAAAAATGCTTCAAGTTCGCAAAATTTCTCCTACAGGAAACAAAACAGCACCAATATTCACTGTGAGGACAGGTTAGGGTCCATTTTCGCTGCATGGTGAATATTCGATACCCTGGTCACTTATATCAGCACTGTGACTAACCAGCTTACATTGAATCAAGAACACGAAATCTGTGCACACAGCTGCTCCCATTCTGACATAGGACTCACTTCCACACATATTTAGCCAACGGCGACTACTTAAGACATATTGGTGTCATGATCACAGGAAAATTAATTAGCATGAGCTACCGATCGACGTACCGTCACCGTGACAGGACGAATCCAACTGCAGAAGGCAACACCCACTCTCACACGCTTCGAGTCGAACATTATTCAGTACAAGTTCCATACAGTTCAGAACGATAATTTCTGAAAGGAGGATTGGTTTGTAAATAAACGAATTTAATTATAGTTTTAAATAGGTAAATCAGTTACTCACTCGTGACTGAACGTGTGCCGCACCACGCAGCGAAGCAGACAATCACAAGCGGAAACGTAGTTTACCGGCTATACCCACGACCGAAATGTTTGGAAACGAAAATCGTGCATACTCACTTAACCGAGGCTGGGAATTGTAATCCCTCTGGACAGCCAATTGATGAACTTTTCTTGCTTCAAGATCATTCAAAGCTCCCTTGACCGAGCTCATATTCATCGGGTGGTGCGCTGCCTTCGCCATCTTCGCTGGTGTACTGCTACGAAGTCATGTGACTTGTGTCACGAGCGAAGCAGGGGAAGTAATCTCTCCCTCTTCTCTCATAGGCCGAGAAGTGACAGGACGATCGCATCGACAAGGACTGTTGGATGTGTCCTAAAGGTCACTTTTACTAGTTTTAGTGTTATCATTGAACAAGTCGTCCCTTGGCTTCGTTGGACTGGAATTTCTCGGGCTTGTCTCTGCTAATGTTGGTGTTTTTTCTTGATGAACACGTGCACTGTTAGTGTTACAATCAGTTTTAATAGGTTTGGCTAATTGGTATGACTTTGCATGGATGCATACATAGCTCCTTCCTAGTTGAGTCCCTGTTGGCTTCATTTTTGGTAAATGGTATTATGATGGTGATCCACTAGCTGAACCCGCTGTGATGACGCGTCTCTTCGTCGGCGTGTGTTTGATTTTGAGAATTAAGGATGGATTATTGGGTCCACAGCAAGCACACATTCGATAATGATAGCAACCCCACCACCATGCTCTCCCAACAACCCCCCCCCCCCCTCTAGTCCCCCCCCCGGGCCACACCCACTACCGAGTGGTTAGCGCGCTGGACCTACAGCCGCTTGCGGCCAGTGGGTGCGGCGTTCGAAGCTGCGCGGTCCCCAGAATTGCATCCTTGAGCAAGATGCTAAACTCCCATTGCTTCTCCCCACCCAGGAGTGAAACCGGGTACCAAATCGGCAAATGGCCCTCTTTAGGGCTACCAAACGGCCCTCCTCAGGGCCTCTCCCCAGGTCCTTCGGATGAGACCTTAATAAACCGAGGTCTAGTGTGTGATACGCATTCACAACATCAAAATCACGCACTATAAAGATCCTGACGCTCATGTCCTCGACGGGTGGGTGTCGGCCACAGTAAAAACACCCAGCACGCACAATTTCTCCTTTGTGGAAAACAGTGTGCCAGCGCCCATGGCAGCAGGAGACTGGTCTCATTGACTTGAGACACTACACACTGAGAGACAGCCTCAACATCGGCTTAAGCGCCTTGAGCATGCTGCCAGCATGGATACGTGCGCTATACAAGTAGACATCATCATCATCCCCGCCTATTTTGCATCTCTTCTTCTCCACACTATCCGTGTTTTCTGTCTCCAACCCAACATCTCCTCTTGCCTTTGTCAAGAGCTATATATATGTATTCCTGCTTTCTCCTTTTTCTCCATCTTTTCACTTTTGATTCTTCAGTCTCATCTAGCTACCCACTCTCTTCTCAGTCCTGTCCTCCCAACTCTTAAGTTTCCTCTTCCTCTGCTTTTTGTCCTCCTCTTTCCCCCTTTTCCTCCCCATCCTTTCTCCTAAGTTACACATTCCCCCCCATCCACCTTCTTCTCTCCCCCCCCCCCCCCCCCCCCCCTCCCACCTCTAAATTTTCCTCTCTCTTTCCCCCTCCTTTCTTTCTACCTCTTACTGCTATTCCTCTTGTTGATGCTGCCACTGTAGTTGGTGCTATCTCTACTTAAACTCATTTTGAAAATGAAGAAAACTGTTGAATTCTGAGTGCACTTTACCAATTAGTGCTCTCTTTGCCAATCTATGACACATTCCTGGTCCAGTGGAAACACTGCAATTCTGGGGTCTAAACTGAAAATGAGTGACAACAGGTCTTAGCCTTTCATTCCAGTGCTTTGTTCATCAATCGTTCTTAGACCCCAGAAATTAAAAGTCAGAAGACTGACCCGATCAAATGGTTGAGTGGTGTGCCTATTTGCATCTGACTTGCATTCACAGCAACAATGAAACTTCAGTGTTTAACATGGAAATCCTTGGTTTTCATGTGGAAATGTAGACAACTGCTGCAGGTTCATATAATCTTTTAGTGTGATTCTGGTCGTATGAGATGAAGATTGCTCATAATGTATGTGCATACATGTGGATGTGTGTGTGTGCTCTAATTACTATGGCCAGGACACACACACACACACAAACGTGCACACACACACACACACACACACACACACACACACACACGCGCACACACACACACACACACACACATATATATTATTGGAGATTTGTTTTTAATGATAATTTTCATACACATACACACATTGGATAGTGGAAGAGAATATAGATTCAAAGCAAACTTTCAGTCATTGATTACACCTAACTCATCCTCATTCATCAATTCAAAAGACTTTACCTCTATATCTTCTTTCATTTCTTGGTGATTTATTCAGGTGTAAAGTGCAACAATAGACTGACTACATTGAGATAAAACAATGTTTCAGACATGGAGCTATCATGAGGATGATGAGGCAACAAGTTTCAACTATTGTGGATGATATCCTGCTACAAGGATTAGGAACTTCACATAATCAATTGAAAAAACCCAATACACATATTACCATTGTGTTGACTTTGATAAGATGTTTGTTTGCTTGACTGTTCCATTTCATTTTCTCGTCATTCGCATCCTTTTGGAATGACTATGCCTCAATGATATAAATAAATATATAAATAAATAAATGAGTGAGTGAGTGAGTGAGTGAGTGAGTGAGTGAGTGAGTGAGTGAGTGAGTGAGTGAGTGAGTGAGTGAGTGAGTGAGTGAGTGAGTGAGTGAGTGAGTGAGTGAGTGAGTGAGTGGAGTGGAGTGGAGTGGAGTGGAGTGGGGTGGAGTGGAGGTGAGGAGAGGTGGAGTGGAGTGAGTGAATGATCGAGTGATTGAGTGATCAAGTGAGTGAGTGATCGAGTGCATGAGTGATCAAGTGAGTGAGCGATTGAGTGAGTGAGTGATCAAGTGAGTGAGAGAGGGAGTGAGAGTGAGGGAGGGAGGGAGTGACGGAGGGAGGGAGGGATTGAGTGGGGGAGGGAGGGTGGGTGGGTGAGAGTGAGTGAGTGAGTGAGAGAGAAAGTGAGTGAGAGTGAGGTAATGAATGAATGAATAAATAAAAAATAAGAAAGAAAAAACAACAAATAAATAAATAAATAAGAGGTTTGATTTACATCCAATATATTAAAAAGTACTGATACCTTGCAGTTTTTTGGTTAAATGAAAATGTAGTCACCTGGTTAAGGCACTCACCTTGCAGCTTCGAACAGGTGGGGCATTTGGTGCTGCATGGATTCTAGAGTTGCATCCAAGTACAAGATGCTTTACAGTTTGATCTGAATGACCTGACCCTGTCCCAGTGCACCATGGTTGCCTCTCTGGCTGCTTGGGGCCACCCTGGGCCCAGCTGCTGGAGCAGGCCCCAAGTGCCCAGCTACCAGGGGTTCCAGCTGATGATGATGGTATTTCTGAAGTGTCCAGTTCATGGTGCTTGGCCACATATATCACAGTGCAAACACAGAAAGATGCACACATCTCCGGCCCCCCTCTCTTGAAAGAAATCATGTCACAGGTTAATGACAAACATAACGCTTAATTTGCTGAGAATATGAGGATAAACCAAGGTGACAGAAAACTCAACAAGACTGATGTCATTGTGTGAGTGTCCAGTTGACTCATGGTCATACAATTACAAAGTCTGATGAACTATCAAGCTTTGTCTATCCATCCATCCATCCATCCATCCATCCATCCATCCATCCATCCATCCATCCATCCATCCATCCATCCATCCATCCATCCATCCATCCATCCATCCATCCATCCATCCCACAAGGTTATTCTCAAGGGGATACTGATTCTCTGGGATGGGAACCCTGGGTTTTGCCACTATGGTAGTTGAAACATGCACAAACTCCAATTGTAATCATTCATCACTGCAATGAAAGTCATGTACTTGACAGCGTCCCTTGGGTTCTCTGCTGTAAAAGTCTGTCACACAGAGTTGAAGAATGTTGCATGTACATAGCATCTTGAGTGGCTTTGGCCTTGCCCAGAATTCTAGCCATGGAACATTTTGTTCTGCTGAGAAAAGATGGAGGGTGTTGTGTCTTTCAGCAGTCCTTCCATCATTTCACTACAGTATGCAAAATGTGTAAGGACAAAAATAAGAAGGGGGGGGGGGAGGGGGGAGGGGAGGGGAGGGGAGGGGGGAGGGGAGGGGGGAGGGGAGGGGAGGGAGGGGGGAGGGGGAGAATAGTTGTGGTTAAGGTAACATGTAAAAATAACAACAACAAAATGGTTGGTGGGCTGGCATAAGCTTTAAAAAGATTTATTCTTTTTGGTTTTAAGAAAAGGCCAACTTTTTTTCCCCAATAAAAACGCTTCTAGGGGTGGAAAGATGGGACACCACACAGTTCATTGCTTTCTATCAATTTCTTTCTTTCTTCTTTCTTTCTTTCTTTCTTTCTTTCTTTCTTTCTGTCTTTATTAATGAATTATGCACTGCTTTGGAGAGAAACTTCTGGGGGAAAAAAACACACCCAAAGAGGACATGTGGCTGAAATGAGAAAGGGAAAGCCAATGAGAGTAAATCGAAATGTAGTTGTATTGGGCTAAATGCCATGCACTTAACATTTTATTTCTAAAATGAAAATAGTAAAGTCAGCAAGACAAAACAGGACTGATGAAACACACATATGATACTCTAATTTGGGATGTCTTTCTTTTCTTCTATTCAGTTTATTTATCCTGAAAATGTCAGTAACAGAGTTCATGCCTATTGCCCTATATTTTTCTGTATCAGATTTTTTGTTATGTCAACAACAACAAAATGCTTTCTGCCATTAGCATACACAAATAAGAGGAAATATAAGGAAATCAGACACTTTGTTTGATGTGTGGTATCACATGCAGCCTACTGGATTGTCCTACACTGTCAAAGAGTAGCGTGGGAAGGGTGGTTTTGCTGCTGTCTGAGGGTTCTGTTTACTTTTACCAATGGGCTCAAGAAACCATAAGTTAAAACCTGGGGCAAATAGCTCTTACCTGTGAACTCTAATCAAATGTTGTACTTTAAATAAATTTAAAAGTTTTTTATTTGCAAATTTATTGTGGAATTTTACATGAGTGTGGTTTCTACACTCTTTAGGATATCATTTCCAATGCTATTGCAATACATAAGACTAGAGTTGGTGAATGATAGGCAGGAAATACTGACTGCTGGGGTTTAAGTGTTACTCTAATAACACCCAGGGTAGGCCGTGAGCTGCATTATGTCATTTTGGACCTTGCTTTTGTGCAATGGCAGCAAAATTTACATCATAATTAGAATTAGGTCATTTTTTCTCCTCCTATGTAATTCTTTGCATTCATAAGTTATTTCTTTCATTTGAGACTTACAAAAAGAAGTCTTGTAGGTTGGGGCCAAATGCCCAGACCTCCTGGGACTTCATGCCCCGAGAGCATGGAAGTCTGCCATCAGAAATGAAATTTGATTTTTGAAATTTAATTTGTGGTTACAAAAAGAAACTACACAACTCAGTATGTTTTTTTTATATACTAATGTTCTCAATTTGCTTACTCTGTTTTCCCCTAATTATCCTCTCAAAAATAATAATTCAAGTGTGTATGTGCGTGTGCTTTCTGTTTTTGCTTGGTAAACCTAAAAGAAAAGACATTTTTAGGTACATAAATGTCTGTAGTTTTTCCTCCCTAAATCATTTCTTAAATGACGTGAAGAGGTGGTTAGGTTTTGAATGTGTTCAATTTGTTGACCATAATCTTTGCCATTAGTCAGTGAGAATAATAGTAATGCAACACTGTTGCATGTACAGTAAGATCTAAAATTTCCCTAAGGTGCACATTCTGGCACTCCCATTCACATCAGCACTAGCATATTAGCGACCCCATAAAATAGTTGAACTGCATGGGAAGAAAAATTATGGCAGCGGTGGGATTCGAACCCACGCCTCCTGGGAGACTGGTGCCTTAAACCAGCGCCTTAGACCGCTCGGCCACGCTACCTTTCGAATCAACCGGGCGAAAATAGTATAGTGATGCAAGAGCTATTGCCGTAGTCCTGATGCTGCATACACGCCTGCGAATTTTGTTGGCTGGGTTTGTTTGTATGAAGTTCACATCCACATCGGTATTTGCATTGTGCGTTAACAATACATTTTGATAATCTGATAACCCAGCATTGCCGCTGTCTGATACAAAAAGCCTCACCTCCCGCAGTTCAAGTTACTTCAACGTAAGCCACGCCCACGGCCACGCTACTGACTGAGCCAAAGTGAAAGTGACAAAGTCATTATATTACATTTACAAACACAATGAATCATTGAATGCTTTTAACTATGAATATATTAGGGCGCTGTTCCCCTCCACTGAAAAAGGATTATGCATTGTTTTACAGGTGAATCGCAAATACTCGTACTCGAGAAATCCCACAGCAACATCTGTTAGATTAGAACGTGTTTAGCCGCCGGGGTCCACGTACGTGTCCCCCAAGTGGGTTCGGGGTCAGAATAGACCCACGCACCGCGTCTCCTGTTCAAGATTTTATCGTTCTCAGTGGCCTTACATAGCCTACAAAGGCTGATAGGCCGTAAAATACTATCCATCCATCATTAGTGCAGCAGTAATATCCGGATCGAGTATCTTCAAAGTAAATTCTCACTGAAACCCTCCTATACACGGCATGCAAGACCTCACGCAAACACCCTCAAATTAATATGTATGCAAAGTGCTCGGTGAAAGTACCGGTATGAGGGGAAGAGGGGGGGGGGGGGGGGGGGGGGAGGGGGATGGCGGAAATGCGCGCTTGCTAAAAACTAATTGCAGTTGACACACAGATATTTACACATTCTGAACACAAATTAGATATCACTAGTCTCCGCCACGCTGAATGGTACATTATTATACTAGTCTAGGTACTTGCACCAACGTAACAAACGAGGCTGACGCGAATAGTATGTCTTTAGGCTCTCTTTTTGCACCATTTTAGGTCTTATATTTCAAAGTGTACCTTTCTATGTAATTATTATCGATAACCATCCATATTTGGTACCTGGTGCACGGGAAACCTATGTTCTACGTAAATATGTCGTTTTCTTGAACCGTATAAATCCTTTCTCTGTGAATCCTATCAGTGATAAGTCAGGCCTTTTGTTTACCTCTAATAATTTCCTTCCGAGACAGACGACACGTATTTTGACGAAGGACACATATCTTTCTAGGTTTCATGGACGTTTCCAGAAAAAAGGGATTTTTTTCGGTTGCAGAAAAAAATTACAGCTTCCCATTACTTGACTGTCATTCCCGTTTAACGGAGATCTAGGTGAAACGGAAATTATGTTTTGCTAACTTCCCGCAGTTAACATGCAAATCTTCTCTATCAAAGTAGTAAAGACTGCTTCAACACACTTGATTCGTATTTCAGTCTTTCTGGTGGTATTTTCATTCTTACATTGTGCAAATCTGAATCCACAGGCCTTCGTTCTCGTATCGATTTGTCGCACTTCGTCTCAGAGACTTTAGTTCGAGTTTTCGTCAAGTTCGAATGGTTTCACTATATGAATGCATTAATTTTTGGGGAAGTGGGGAGGTGTTTCTATCTAAAACAACATCTGCAGCTATTTGTGCAGATTGGTAAGAATATATTGCATCTTATATGATGTAGGCTAGGCTTAATCGGCATGAACGATAGAATTGCAGCGTTTGTAACAGTTGAAGCGTGTATCTGTTTAGTAAGTCAGCTACTTTCCCTGAAAATTTCAAGCCAATTGTATGTATTTTAACATAGATATATACAATACAATATACTCTATGTATTCCCCAAAATGTGGTCTAAGATTTTCAACGGAGGTCCAATATCAATGTAAACGTTGGAACTATTATGATAGAAAGAAGTTTTTGTACCACGGATTGTCTCTTAAATTGAAGCTCTCTAATTTGAGTTGTTACATTGGGTGTACTTTACACCTACAACAAACTCTTGGATATGAGGTCAGTCAACGGGTCGTAGTATTGCGGTAGGATCTTTAAGACCTGAAAAGCAACTCTGATAACACGTCTAAGGAAAAAAGTTTTGATTGGAAAAGAAAAATATGGAGCGCCCGATAAGGGACTCGAACCCTTGACCCTCAGATTAAAAGTCTGATGCTCTACCGACTGAGCTAACCGGGCTCCACACCGACAAGCGAAATAATAATGATTATATACAAAAAAATTATACTAGTCTTACCTGAATGTAATTTTTTAAAAATATTTTAATTGAAGAATATACAATATTACGTTTTGATGGCTATGCCTCAGGTTTAACACATCATAGCATTTTGAATAGTTTATTGTGAGTGTCCCAGTTTGAAAGAGACATTGAACAAAATCTTACCTTGCTTTTGAGGGGTTTTGCTCCATCATTCTCTTGGCCATCGAGTATATAATGAACCTTTTGTAACTATCTAACTACTAATAAACCACAATATTGTTTTATTTTGTTTAATTTTGGTCACCCATTCTCCGGAAGTGAATCCAAGCGAACGTAACTCTGCGAGTAATAAGTATCGTAAACTCAACCTTTGCTCGACTTGAAATTGGTAAATAAATACTTAGAAGTGGAGTGAGTATTCCCTCAACGATAAGTTAAGTCGACTTGTAAATCCCATGCGAACTGTATTTTCGTGATTTTTAGTATGGAGAGCTCAGCTTCGATTTTCCGCACGACAAGCCTCCCACCGTTGCCGTTGGCTTTGCTTCAGTTCAACCGGTCAAACTCGCATTGGTTCTGTTCTGTATCTCGGCCACATTTGGCTCAACAAATGGCATTAAAACTGCTCACTTGAGTAATCGCTGCTCATTCCGATACAGGACGTTTCGTACCCTGGACGTTTCGTACCCTGGACGTTTCGTACCTCATTTAGTCGATTCGTACCTTTTCTAGAAGACGTTTCGTACCCGGGATTTTTAATACACTTTATGCCCATCATAATAGCTGAATAACTGAATTCGTACGCGTGGCTTATTGTTCTGCCTTTATTCTCAACATATGTACAGGATGAGAGTGCAGAGAGTGTCACCGATCTGGGTGAGATCATTTATTTGCGGAACGACGTTTGTTGGCGCTGCTGAAATGGTCGAAGTCGGAAACATTCGGAACGTCGTTTAGCTTAAGATTACACCCGAATCACGCGCACCGTTAAGGTGCATGGAGTACAGTACCGCCGAGCAAGACGTTTGTCACAAAACGCAGATACATTAACGCGGCCGGATCTTAGCATAACTCCCCGGGCGTGCGAAGTCAGTCAGGAGGAGTGGCGGTATTATCGGGTACGAAACGACTTGTGGTACAAAAGGTACGAAACGACTACCAAGGTACGAAACGACTAGGTACGAATCGACTTGGGTACGAAACGACCCGCAACCTAATTGCTTAAATCATGAATTACACAAACACATTTTCTAATACACACGCTCTAAATGTTTTTGAATCTAAAAGTAAAACTAACTAACCTATGGCTATAATCTTTATCTTTGATGATACTACTACTAGCAAAGATAGCTAAGGATGCGAGATTAAAAAAGAGCACAGCGTTCGTCTCATAGATTTATTAAAACTATAAAACAATTTCAAGGAAGCAAGAGTCTGCAAATAAAAATAATACAGCCGTTGACAAAAAACTTTTTTGAAACATTTTATTTTTCAAATACAGAAAGAAAATTTTACGAATGACATGCATTTCACTATCTTCTGAAAGAGGTACCGACGATGAGCTGTATGATCACAGTATGTGATCTATAGCTGTGTCAAGCATATCTAAATAATCTCGCTTTTGTCAATCAATACACTGGAATTCCGATTGTGATGCAGATCTTCCAAGAAGTATTTGCCTTGGGGTACTCTGCAGAGGCATTCTGGTCAAAACAGATATATTCCTACCTCTGGGCACACAGCTATCTCAGGACACCGAATCCCTGGGGATAGGTAGTGGGGAAGGAAAGGGGGAAACAGTTAATCCAGATTGTGTACACTAGGAGGATACCTGTAAAGATGAGTACTCTCTTATTGTCATGCCTTTTCTCCCCCCACCCCCACCGCCCTTCCCTCTCTGTCTCTGTGTGTTTGTCTGTGTATATTGTGACAAAATTATGAGAAGATATGCCTTTATCAACAATGAACCTGAAGATGGCTTCAAAGTCTTTGTGGCTCTTGTACAGTTTGATTTGAACAGTGTCACTATGAATCAGCTCATCAGCTGGATTGCTGCAGTAGTTGTGCTTTTCGAGACGGCTCCAGTAGCACTTATATGGCATCAAACCCATAGTGGCCATTATGTGCATTCTCCAGGCTTGAAAGCAACCCAACCATGACAAAGACCCTACATCCCACTTCAACTGGAAGGACAAGTCATGCCCAGCCCTCTGCCCTACTAAATATTTCTCACTATTGTGCAGCTGTATGTGTTGCAAACACCTCACTGTGAACAATGTGACTTATGTATGTATTAGATGACCGCCTGCCTGATTGTTGAATGATATATATTGACCATAGTAATATCCTGGCCAAGGAAGATTTTTAATGTCAAAGATTTTTCCTATATTCCTCCTGCAGATAAGGGAGTGAGAGTCAGTGCCTAAAAGCTGTGGCTATTAGGTAGCCTCTGTTCATTTGAGTAGTTGGAGTCTACCAATTTAATAATGACTGAAAAAATGTCAACCTGAATGCTTAATCCCTTTAGAAGGGAGAGGGAGAGACAGAGTCATTAAGACACACCAATCATACAGAAAGAGTGAATGTATGAGAGAGACAGACACACACACACATACGCACACACACACACACACACACAGACACACAGACAGATACAAAGACAGACAGACAGACAGACAAGAGAGACAGACAGATGGACAGACAGACAAAAGAGACAGACAGACAGACAGACAAGAGAGATGGAGAAAGAGAGACCTGTCCATTATGATTCAACCACTCATGCTGGAATGCTTTCTCAATAGAAGTCAGTGCACGAGGTACTTATGGTATCTGGACTTTTATTCCCAAATCAATTGTTTTACAGTAATTTTCACATGAAACTAAACAGTTTCAAACCATAGTACATAAAAATCATTACACATACACATAGGTTAGTAGACTTCTCTGCTGGACAGTCAAACATTAAATTTTTCTTCTTTACCATAATACTAGACAGTAGACTAAAAACTATACAAATGTCATGAACACTGATAACCGGCAACGGATGCTTCAATCCATAAGTTTCACTGAAGCCCAAGCAAGCAGCTTAGCAGTCACATGAACAATACTCAACCCTCAGTTCCACCACATCATAGCAAGCAGCTTAGTAGTCACATGAACAATGCTCAACCCTCAGTTCCAGTCTAAAACGGAAGCAAGTAGCCTAGTAGTCACACGAACAATGCTCAACCCTCAGATCCACAAAATCTGAAGCAAGCAACTTAGCAGTCACATGAACAATACTCAACCCTCAGTTCCACCACATCATAGCAAGCAGCTTAGTAGTCACATGAACAATACTCAACCCTCAGTTCTCACATCTCAAGACAGGATTTTTAAAAAATTGTAAAAGATTTTCCATGGGGAAAGTACAACCTTGTTTTTTGCTTTTCCACAAGAATGTTAACATTCCCAACATAACAATTTGAAACAGTGGGGAAAATAACAGGAAAATATTGTAAACATTCTCATTTAAACAATAATGGACAATGGTGCAGTTGAGGCATTCACTTCAAGCACACTTGAAGCAAGCACTTAATGTGTTCACAGAAAATCACAATGGAATAATGGCACAGTTCTCTTGTCAATATCACTGTCAATAATTATCTCCCCCCTCATTTCACAGCACAGCACAATAACTGTGATTTAATAATAGTCATAACAACACTTGGAAAAGTCTACTCCAGCTGCCACTCATGTATTGACAGGATTTTAAAGTTGTCGCAAGATTGCGCAAGGGAAGAGAAAGGAAGAATAAAGAAATCATAATCTGTTCAATTGTCTTTAACTGGTATGTTAGGGACGGACGCTGGGCGTTATTTTTAGTAACTAAGGTCAGAGGGCATGGCTTGTTACTACCCGTCTGGAGGGCGGGGGGTGGTTTTTCACCGTCGAACAGGGGGTATGATAGAATGTTCTTTCCGTAGGTCACGGAGGTGAGTTCCGTGGACTTTGCTCCCCACGTGTTAGTCCGCGTGCTTTATGACCCACGTGATATGGGTATCGAATGATCTCATTGGCTAATGAGATCGGGGACGCTGACCGTTGAGCGTTTTGGCGCCTTCTGAATTCACTTCACCGCTTGCTGTCTGAGCAAGTAGACGCGTTGCAGCGCGCTCCGCTATAGACTCGCGAGAGGGCATGCCGCCTTGCGCGAGTGCTATCACCTAGTCGCTGTGTGCTCCACAGGAGGGTGGCAACCGTCGTTGTCAGGAGTCTGTATGAGGTATGTGCGGTTTGGGTCGTAAATTAATTGGGATTAATTGGGAAGGGAAACGCCACGACGTGGGACCGTTGAATGGGAGTTGGGCGGGAAAAAAAACTATCTCTTGTTTCGCCATCGAGTTACCCTGTGAAAGGGTGTGGGAAAAAGGGAAGTACGCCACTCAGAAATAACGGGGGGTAAAACTAAGTGGGTTTCTCTGAATAACGCCATGTTAGGGCGTGTTTTTCATCATTCTCGATTTCTGGGCCGTGCGGCTGAATGAATGATGTGTGAGAGGAGGCCGTTTGTGTTAGCCGTGTGTGACACATTGCCTTTTGCTCTTCCAGACTTCACTTAGATGAGACTTCACTTAGAGGGCCTAAGGGGCTTATTCTCTGTCAGTTTTAATTCCATGATTATCACGTCTACGAGAGTGATAGGAATTAAGAGAGGGATCTGTAGTCGGTACTATCCTTCTGTCGTATCTATACCGTTCTTCTGGGAAGCAAACGAGTGTAGGATACTAGGTGTGGGACTTACGTGCTATGTGTCGCTGAGCAGAAGCTGTCTTGTCAGGACTCATGAGTCAACGTAAAGATGCTAAGTGGAGCAGTCTATAATTCACTAACGTGCCCTGTTAGGAGAATCTGTCCTCACCTATACGCGTATGCTCTGACGCGTGACACGCTGGGCGTGTGATTGCGGTAGGCACGCGCCTATGACCGCATAGTAGAGGTTAGGAATGTTGGGAGGGGTCAAGGTTATTCGATAGACGCTCTGCCCATGGAGCATTTCCTCCCTCTCTCTTGTAATGCACCGTGTAGTGCAATAGTGTGACTCGCTTTAGAGTGGTCACAGGTCTAGTGAGCAAAGCTTTTGTCAGGGTTGGGGTAGGCAGGTCATCCCTGGACCAGATTGCTGCTGCCGCCATCGCCAGACATCGGACGCTCGTCTACTGGGGAGATCCTCGGGTCACCGGAGTGACCCGACCTACTTTGGGACCGCCTGCTGGGGGGAGCCCGGGTGCCTGGAGCCACCTACCGAGGGGGTGAGAGGACAGTTCTCATCCGGACTACCAGAGACGTTACTGAGACCGGGGAGGCCTGAGGTTGGAACCTCATGCGCTCCAATCACTGAGGATACAGGGGTCGGCTGAATCGGATTATGTGTGTACTTTCTTGTGGAAGGAAGGGACGACTTTGGTAAGCATTGGCTTTTATAAATCTTTACCCGTCGGGGGTGACAGCCGGACTCGTGAGGAACTGTGATCCTAGTGTTGTTAAAGTGCCAGTTAGTAAGTGGTTGTCAAACCAATCTGGAGAGTTCAGAGACGCTATCCGAGTAAGCCTGAGCGGAGGGTTTTCAGAGACGCTATCCATGCCCTGCTGCAAGAAGGCACGATTGGAACTTTGAGCCACTGTACGCTTGAACTAATTCTTTGTCAGGAGAATTGAGTTTTACTGGTTGTCACTTTGTCTTCTCTCTGCCGCTACCGTGTTAGCGGAGCGAGAAAGCCTTTTCCTTCACTGTGAGAGTGAACCCATTCATAAGCAAGACAGCGTGCTGTTATTGTATGCTAATTATGGCTCGGAGCCTAGGTCAACCTCGGCGGCTGCTGTGATTGGCCGGGCCCGAGCCGTTCTAAGAAGCCGGTGAAAACTCCGCCCGCCTGGGGCGAGGAAGTGTTTACATTGGGCTCGTGCGAAGTCCGGAGTGTGTTATTGTTTTGGGGGTGGCCATTTTTGGGGTTGGGCTTTTCTTTTGACTTTTATTATTGATTAAACTTGTCATTGAATTGAACTCGCTCCTCAGTCGTCTATTTTTGTTGTTGTTTTCCCTTTTTCACATTATTTATGGTTGCAGAAACATGGTGGCTGGGTTTTGGATGAAAACCTAGTGGCTAGTAGTCTATGATAGTCTAGGTGATAAAGATTATTCATACACACACCACCTCCCCACGCCACAAAAGTAAATGCTATTCACTGACACCATTTAATTTTTTTCGTACTGGCAATTACAGACAATAGTGGACATTCAGCTCTCACACCTCAAACGCAAGCAGTTTGTAGTTCAAGGCAAATGTTTCTTCCTATAGTGGATGCATTGTTTTCAATATTGCCATCTACTTCTGGGTCACGGGCAACATGTATCCAGCATTTACAGGCATCACACTGGAACCAGTACACTTCAAACTCTTTAGCTTTATCATCTGCACAATTACAAATGGTGATGGAACGTGAGCCAACTGCACTGTGGCAGAACTGAGGGATACCCCAAAACACTGTGTACCTTGATGGCACTTCCAACAGGTCAGGTGGGGCTTCCCAACCCAGACTGTCACAGTACCGAACTGTGGGTTGGTCCTCCACATCCACTCTGACTAGCACCCAGTGGTTCCCTCCCCTTTTCTCATCCCCAACATACACATTCAAACTGCTGTCACTGCTTCTTCCAACATTCGCTACAAAAACAAAACGCCTCACATCCATGAGTGGTCTGGACTGCAGATGTTCTGGTACTTGCATGGCCTGGTACACAGAGGCAGACTACAGTGGTCTGGGCCTCATTAGCCCTGTCCAGCACCCAGCTGATGTGACCGTTGGTCTGCCATCCATTCATCCCTTGCCCACACAGGGCAGCCATCTCATCCATCTGCACATACAGCAAAGCAACAATAACAACCATGGTCACAGTACTAATAATGTAATATATCAACCTATACATCTGTAAAGGTGAATCTGTGTGTGTGTGTGTGTGTGTGCATTGTGTGCGTGCGCACGCGTGTGTGAGTGTGTGTTCATTTTATTGTACATTCTATACTCCAAAATCACACTACCTGCAGCAATGAATCTTATCACACATACATAGAAGGACGCATAGCTATCCAGTTGCATAATTAGTGGCCAGAATGACCTCTAGAGACCTATGTTGTAAGACTGGTGATTTCATGACATCATAACTATGCTCACATTGATGATGTCAATGTAAACTTGATAAAATTCAAGCAAACTGTAATTTATGCACTGATCCATATTTCATATGAAAAAACTGTTAAGACTCTTTTCAAAGGATCTGTTCCCAATTCAACACATGGTAACGAAGGGACTCAAACAGAAGTTAATACAAAATCTCATCAAAAGCACTTAAAGAACCTCATGATTTGCCAACATGACAGAAACAGAAATGGTTGAAGCAGATTATCACCATAATGAGGAATGACGTCGAAGCCTGGGGCACTCCATATGAGATCTTTGAAGACCTCCATCTCATAGACCCTCTCTGTGCCCTGCATGCCACTGGGCAACAGGAAAGGTCTCTCCAGCCAGGCCTGCTCCCTCAGTCACAAGTAGTTCTGGATTTGGCAGGCTCCGGCAAGGATATTCCTATGGGTAAAATAGCATTCAGCAATGAGGCAGTCAGTTCTCATAGTTATTCATACAAAAGTCACACTGTTCAAAGTGAAGTGTTTGCAAAATGCAGCATAGTTATACAGTAGTGAGAGATCCAGTGATACTGTCCACATTATACTTTAACAGAGCCAAAACTATGACTTTGGAGCCATCTTCAGCTTCAAGTTTCTCATAATTTTGTCACAATGTACAAGTACAAGATCAACACTTTAAAATCCTCCATTAATTGTGCATTGAGCATATGTTAAATTATTTGCATTCTGCGTTTGTGTAGTGGCAAGATCTTTTGGTTACTAGCAAGGAATTTATTATGAAAATTATATATTTTAGAGTTAATCACCTTCTGTTGTAGCGCTATCTAGATACACACTGAGATTCAAGATTAAAAGAACAGCTGATACTGCTATGTCGATGGGGGGGGGATATCAGGATCCCCTCTTCCCCCTCTCTGTGGGCAAGCTTTTAGAACAAAATTTGTTGTACATGTATTGCCTAATACATATAACTTACTTTTCTGGAAAATCAGCAAGCAAAATATGTTCTGGGGCCTCCACTAATTAAGAAAGATAATTTTTGCACCACTGTGTTTATGGGTTTGAATTTTTAGTGCAAGTACCTAGTACATTTGAGAAAACGTGATGCTTCATGTTGTCAGAGTGGTGAAACTTTTCAAAACCAGTATCTATGTTCAGAGGCACAGTTACAATTGCCCACTATTACCTATGTCTGATTCCTGAACAAAGCATGCAGGTGTGGGTCGATGAAGGCAGCACACCGGAATCCAAGCCCAAAGCAGCACTGCACCCGAAGAAAGTGATGTTGTGTTGCTGGTGAGATTTGTTTGGCCTACTGTTGCACAAGCTGCTGCCTGCCAACACCAGCATCACGGCCGAGGTCTACTGCCAACAGCTGGACAGACTCGGCGCCAGAATCCAACAACTGCGCCCGAGGCCCGGCCCGGTAAGATTCCTGCACGACAGCGCCCGTCCACACACTGCAAGGGTCGCCACTCTCACCTTCCGTTGCTTTGACGGAACTCTGCCGCCCTATCTCTCATCTCTTCTTCAGATCTACCAACCCTCTCGCTCTCTCCGCTCAGGCTCTGAAAAACTTCTCTGCAAACCTAAAACCACCACCAAATCCTTTGGCCAGAGATCCTTTCACTTTCAAGCACCTTCTGTCTGGAATGCTCTGCCGTCATCTCTTCGTGGCATCACTTCTCTTCCTTCCTTCAAATCTAACCTCAAGACCCATTTTTCCCGTAAAGCTTTTTCTGTTTAGTGCCCCTAGGGCCTGACTGCTTCCTGAGAACCGTTAGCATTGTACATATCTGTATAAACTGTTTGTTTTGTTTTGTTTTTTTTCGTCTGTATGAATGTTGACTGAATGTCTGGTTTGTGTTGCTGTGTTGTTTTATATCATCTGCTTTTCATCTTTGTTTCTCTTACCTTGATGTATATTACTTTCATTTACATTCCTATTGTGTGTTTTTTTATTTCTATTTTCTTTTCTTTCTTTCTTTTAGGCGCTTTGAGTCTCACTGTGTGGGAGTATTGCGCGTTATAAGAGTGATCTATTATTATTATTATTATTATGCACCAGAGGCTGCTGGAGCTCGGGTGGGAGGTGCAGCCTCACCCACCATATTCACCAGACTTTGCTCCCCCTGACTACCATCTATTCTTCTCGCTCAGCAACGCCCTGGCGCTTCAATGATGACGACCTGAATCAATGGCTGACCGACTTCTTTGAGGCGAAGCCAGCGCAGTTCTACAAGGATGGCATCGCTGAACTGCCCATTCAATGGTGCAAGGTCACCACTAGTGATGGTCATTATATCATTGATTAGATATGTGTTGTTTTTTCAAAAACTCAATCTGATGGAAAGTTCTATAATCCGCCAGGGCCCGTATTCACAACGGCGATTTATCGGCGATTTATTTTAACTCCGATTTATCTCTAAACTCAGACGATTCCAACTGCCTGTTCCGCTCTCCCTTGGCTGGAAACCAGTATATATAGCAAAGCGCAACCTAGGATCCTCTGACGAGCGCACCTTATCTAACCGATCAAGATAACGCGGGGCTAGGGGATAAATCGAGTGTTAAAAAGATAAATCGCCGTTGTGAATACGGGCCCAGCTGGACAACCTTCTCTCAAGCATCAGAACTTGGGCTGTAGTTGCAGCTCTGGTCTTCTTATCAAGTTGGAAAAACAACAACAAAACACCTGCCATGTCTGCATGTGCATATGCATGTATACATTCATGCATGTATATGCATGCATGTGGATGCTTGTGTGTGTATTCATGTACATGCATGTGTGTGTATTTGTTTTTAGCATGCGTGTATGAGTGGGGATCTATGTTCACTATACATTGCTGCACAGGACATGACAGACCACATGTAAATTGATGGTGTTTATTATTCAAAAGTCAGTGCCCAAGTGACACAGAACATTTCTTAAAATCCCTAGAACTCGATCTGGCTGGAATGAAGAGCTTTTTCCTCAGTAGGTAAAACATACCTCTCTTTGCAAAAGCAAAGGAGCTAGAATGTAGTCAAAGAACAACCAGATAGATACAGAATTCTACATTTTAAAAAACACACACACAAACTAACAACACTGCAGAAGCAATCTATTATCAGTCCATAAAATGTCAGCAAGCTGAAGACATAAGACATTCCTAAAGTGCTGTAATGTAAAAAGCATGAGAACATGAAATGTCCACAGAATTCCTTTGTGTTGTCATCGGTTTGAAGACTGGCAACCACAATTCCAGAGAACAGAAGACAGTGGGCAGTTCATCTGAAAACACTTTCAAAATCCCAATAAAAAGCAGGAAATGTACACAGCCTGTCAAGTTTTCTTCCCCTCATGAAACAAAGAGTGTAAGTACACAAATACAATTTGCTAGATTTATGAATAGAAATTGAAGAGAAGAGGAGAGAGAGAGAGAGAGAGAGAGAGAGAGAGAGAGAGAGACTTATTTGCATCCCTGTCTTAAGCAACATTCACATAACAAGAAGGGCAAAGCCCATACGACTCACATGCTTGACCTTGACCTTTATATGACCTTGACCTTCAGGTGACCTTCAAGGTCAAGGTCAAACAACTAAACCTACCAATGACATCATACACTAAGAAATGATTTACACATTTTTTTCCTACCAAAAAAACGTGTGACCTTGACCCAAGGTCAAGGTCATCCAAGGTCATGCAACACAAAGCTCTTAATTCAAGACATAGGAAGCACAATGGTGCTTATTGGCACTTTCTACCATGAGATATATAGTCACTTTTAGTGGTTCACTACCCCATTTTGGTCACATTTCATAAGGGTCAAAGTGACCTTGACCTTGATGATATGTGACCAAATGTGTCTCATGATGAAAGTATAACATGTGCCCCACATAATTATTAAGTTTGAAACAGTTATCTTCCATAGTTCAGGGTCAAGGTCACTTCAAAATATGTATACAATCCAACTTTGAAGAGCTCCTGTGACCTTGACCTTGAAGCAAGGTCAACCAAACTGGTATCAAAAGATAGGGCTTGCTTTGACCTATATACCACTTGTAGCTAAGGTCGCCATTCTCAATAACGTGGGAGAAAATTGGGAAAATGTGAAAAATGACTGTTTTTGAGACCACATTTATGGCTCCTGTGACCTTGACCTTGAAGCAAGGTCAAGTCACTATGTATGTTTTTTGAGGCCTTGTCATCATACACCATCATGCCACATTTGGTGTTGATAGACTTAATAGTCTCCGAGAAAAATCCAACGTTTAAGTTTTTTACGGACGCCCGGACGGACGGACGCCCGGACGCCCGGACGGACGGATGGACGACACGGCTCAGTACATAGACTCACTTTTGCTTCGCATGTGAGTCAAAAAACTCCATACAAAAAGAAAGAAAGGAAGAGGATAAAATAATTTAAGTGTGTAATTCACTAGGGTACTGCATGATTTGAATGCTCTTCAGTTTAACAATTACCTCATGGTAGTGATGTATCTAGAGCTTGTGAATATGCTGAGATATGATAATAATATTTTTAATACAAGCTCTCATGTAGTTTCCAATAAGTTCTGGCATACTTCAGAGTTGACATATGCTGTGAGAGATAGTGAATCAAAAAAGTATATCTGCTCATATCAGTGTCTAGAATAGACATTTTGTTCTAAAAGTTCTCACTACAGAGCACATTGAGATAAGACATTACAATCTAACTGCAAGACAGTAACATATGTAATCACAATGCAGTTGAACAAGAAATATAATATAGTAAACTTATGGAATACAATATCAACTTTGGAAGTGAGGGTACTGAAAGCCATCATTCAAACCTAGGTACAGCAGTAAGGACTGATAATTTCACTATGGGAGCATTGCAGCAAAAACTCTCTTGATGCTACAAAGCGCAGTTCATTTTAGTGGTGGAAAGTGGTTTCCGAGTGCTGAATGCATACTATGTTGTCATCAATAGTTTGAGTCATCAACTTGATTTGCGATACTATCTCTTTTTGGTTGTAATGCCAAAAATCTTCCTTAGGGTGAAACCCTGAGCTTCCACCAAAGTTCATCAGGATCCATTCTGAACTTTATTTTGATGAATAACTAATTAATTAACTCATCGAGGGTAAATGCAACCTTCTTGGTGGAGGTAAGAAATCACAGCGCTTTGCTTTCCTATAGCAATGTAATAAGGGTTTGTAGAATGAGAGTGTAATGGTGATCACTCCAATATTAAAACAAAACAAAGCAAAACCTCCATGTTTGATTATCAATGCCTTCAGAACCACTCAGGAGAATTCAATGGGAAGCATGACAATGTGTTGTGCTGCATTTAATTAATACCGACTTGTAATGCATTGTACTGTATGGAATTGTGTTGCTTTCCATTACATGTATATTGTCATATCATACTCTTCCATACTAAACATGGTATCACTTTGTGTTGTATCCAGCTTTGTTGATGAAAATTCACGTTTAAAAATATAATGCACTGAACTAAAAGTAAAACTGGTGTACCTAGGTTTGACCAGACCTCAAATGAGACAGTGATGTAAGTAAACAACATATGACCTATCACCCAGATGAACTGTTGCAACAAAATAAAACAAATTTAACAGAATAAATAAAATCGGATGTATACATACACATCACTAAACTGATATTAAAAGAAACTTTACACTTGCATATACATTTATTCATGGAGTTATGTACTTTGTACAAATTGTTGTTTGGTTATGTGTGCAAGATTGCAAGCAATGTTAACAAATAAGAAGAGAATTTACCATGACTGAAATATTACATCAGTGCCTTTATGTGAAGAATTTGGAAAATTAAGGCATACATGTATATTTGTACAAAACTAACATTGGAGCATGCAAGTAAGCAGCCTATGTTAAATTTAAGCATCACATTCAAAAAGCTATAAATCTGAAACAAAGCTTTAAAATGTCAAAATTCTCTGCAACTCACCTGAAGAAATTTACAAAAACTATGGCACAAATCCGGTTTATTGTAAAAATAATAACCTGCTGATTCAACTAATAGGAAGAAAACTGCACAAAGGTTTGTCTAAAATCTGAAGAAGACACCAGAATAAATGCCTTTGTGTAAAAACTTGACCACCATGTCAACGTTAGGAAGCATAAAAATTAAAAGCAGAAATAATTCCCTGAGCAGCTTTACACTGCTACCCTCTGACTCAAAAAGAATTAATTTACCACAGCTCAGTTGTTGGAAGCCAACTGATGGAACACAAATATGGAAGAACAAGCTGGAATGTATCTTAAAAACAATGCAATGTAACAGAGTTTGCTGCACAAGCAGTAGAAAGCCATGTCAGATAAAAACAGTCACCATTCACTCAATACAACACTTATGCTCTCATGACCAAACTAGTGGATTTTGAACTGGGAGAGTTATAAAACAATCTGCCATTTCTGCAGCAGACATATCCTCGTTGCCATACATTTGTATTGATATGGTACATATTTGCATCAAGAACACTTTATCACTATTTTCTCATCTCATTGTGAGTCATTTTGACCTTTTTTGTGAAATAAGGAGAATCTAAAACATCCAAGACTCTGTAAAGCTGTTCACAGAAACATACGCATTCTACCAGGATGCATTGGAAAAGGCTCATTTACATCTGGACTGGACTGATTTTGCCAGGTTATCAAGAGCCTGTCTCAAGTGTGAATGGATAAAGAGGATTCCCACATTCAGACACACACACTGACTGAACTGCCTTTATCTTACTAATACAGAGGCCTTCCAAGTAAATTACATGCACATGCATATGTGGTTTTCCAGGAGCCATAACTAATTATGCATCACATTGGATGCAAAGGGAATGCTTTCTAGATATTGACTCTGGATGGAAAGTGTGGTGTTCTGAAGGTTCTTTCCTTTTATCCTTCATTATTTGTAATGAATGTAAGAAAAAATATATAATCCCCAATAACAGTAAAGCCACAATTTCATTACTGAAAGTGCAGATACATTACAAGTTCTCAAACAAAATAACAACAACAAAAGACTCAGTTTTGATATTGCTAGATTTGAACTGGAAACAAAAATGCATACATTTCAATATGTACATGTGCATATTGCAACATTCCCAAAATGCTGTACATTATCTACAAACATTGAACACTGCCTGCACACTTGTCCATTTTCAGTGATCCAAGCAGCTTTGAGCATGCCCTGTGACAAATTCTTTCCCCCTCATATCCCCATGCTAGGGTTTTGGGGAACCAATTGTTCACTATTACACACTGCAGAAAATGGCAACTGCAGTAAGGATTCAATAACTTAAAAAAAAGAGAAGAGGTTAATCTCTAAACAGATTCCCACTTACAGACCCTTGTTCAAAGAAACCATCATTAAACATAAAGCATTTTAATTGACATGAATTTAACTAATTAAGCATCATCTCATCTTCATCAGTTCCAAAACATATTTAAAAATAAGAAAGGGAAAAAAAGGGCAGAACAAGACAATACAATTTTTTTTTAAGCAACAACAGCCTAGGATTTATACCAATCATATCATAAAATGATTTCTACCAGTCACATATGACACTCAATTATAGTGATAAGAGAAGTTAAAAATGTGATTTGCAAAATCATGCCCATAAAAATAAACAACACAATGAAGCAAGCCTGATACACAATTCTTACTAAATCATTTAAAAACTGATTTACTATGGCAAAACATCTGAGAATAGAACTATTGTGCTAATAGTATGAATCATGGCAAGATCATTCAATCTGGGCAAGAAATGCAATGGGAAGGTGAGGTGACGCAAACATTTTGATCATGGGAGTCCACGGTAGACATTCCCATTATGTCACAAAATTGCCTGCTACAAAAACAGTGCAAAAGTTCACATATACCAACAAGCACACACTTTTGCAAGGCAAAGGTCCATCATCATGGGAATTCACTTGAAGAAGAAGAACACCTGCACAAATACAAAGTAACCATCACTCCTTCAAATGCTCATTTCTATGCTGCTCAGAATCAACAATGCAGCATTAAATTCTCTGCCCAACAGTTAATTAAGCTGAACCAGAGCCAAGGTTCCACAAAGCCAGATAACACAAAGTTGCATAAGATCATAATTGCATTTACATAGCCAGCAATACTAGAATACATTGAGAATATTGCAGAACCATCTTACTTTCAACCTCAATGAGAAAGCCTCAGCAACTGTGAGATGTGTTTCTAAAAGAAAGTAAAAAGCAGATTAAAAGCAAAGAGAAAAGATTCCATACTGCATACATAATCTTTACTTCACTATTATTAATACAATTTGCACTTTTTACACACGTAACTAGTGTTTCTAGTGCATCATTCACATGAAAGACTTGAATTAGCATTCTTGTGCCACATGCACAACTGAAATGGCAGGGAAAGCAACGATGCCAACAGCAGCTGAGGTTGCTGTTGTACAGGACACAAAGGAACACACAATCTACACGAGTGACATAAATCTATACAGCCATGTAGCTCATCAATATTTCTACATCGTTTATTGCAATTACACAGCCATGATAAAAGCCCTCTAAAATATACTTCATTCCATTTTTCATCTCACTCAGGCAGTGCAAGAATTTGCCATAGGCTTCCCACTAAATCCTGAAGCTGCAAACCTGCTGTCAGCAACTCAACTGATGGGTGAAATAAAGAGTTTTGTTGCTGTCGATACAATCTCAATTTGCAACTGTCTTCTAATAAGGACACACATCTAAAAATACACCTGAAAAGCTCCCACTGTTTCAAAATGCAAAACAAAAGGGCATTATCCAAGCAATACAGTTAATGCATTTTGTTAAGCAGAACAAGGAAACCCACATACAAATTATCACACCCACATTTATTCCTTCAAATGGGAAGTCAATAATACTCAATTTTCAGCACACACAAAAAAGTACCCCTACAAAGTGGTAACTATGACGATGGCGTTGCCCACTTGCGGAAGCATTGCACGCCATCTTTCTTCCATTCCTCAGAAGACACGGCCATCATCTGGAACTCGGGCATGGCAGCCACTTTGCAGGCACCCACATAGGCAGCGTGGTACCTTTGGGGAGCAGCATGAACCTGCAGACAGCAACAACACCAAGTGTCTTTGTAACAGGTGGATGAAGATAAAGGTGGATGGCTTTTTATGGCCTATCAGCCTTTGAAAGCTATGTAACGCCATTGACCAAGAAATCCAATGGGGTTGATTTGAGTAAAAGCAAGTCAAGTCCCTATTTCCCAATTGATTTGCCTTCTATGAAGTGAAACACATTAGGTGTACTCTTACTCCCAACCCACAGGAGGTCGATTGTTACCCCCAACCCACAGGAGGTCTATTGTTACCCCCAACCCACAGGAGGTCTATTCTTACCACCAACCCACAGGGGTCTATTCTTACCCCCAACCCACAGGAGGTCTATTCTTACCACCAACCCACAGGGGGTCTATTTATACCCCCAACCACAAGGGGTCTATTCTTATCCCCAACCCACAGGAGGTCTATTCTTACCCCCAACCACAGGAGGTCTATTCTTACCCCCAACCACAGGGGGTCTATTCTTAACCCCAACCACAGGAGGTAACAGGTGGACCACAGTTGACTGACAATATAGCAAAACAAAATGATGGGGTAACAAACAAAGTTGCCTTTGATAATCAAGCTGATTACTGGACATAACAGCTTGCACATTTTTTTGCTTAGCTTTGGGGTGAAAAAGCATTGTTATGGTGACCCTACTGACCCTATTTTTCCTGCCAACCTTTAACTTGTTTTCACTCATGAAAAAAAGGAAGAAAAAAGAAAGAAAAATATGAAAAAGGTAAACAACAAACTGCATTCTCTCCCTATGAGCACTGTTTCAGGATTTTAAAAAAAAGTATCTTCAGTGAAAGAGAAATTAATGTTCAGATGAATCTACTGTGTACATGGCATTTCTTGAAACATGCACATGCATGCAAATGTGTGCAGTCCTAATCTGGTCTCCTTTAGAAAGTCAGGCCTACCTACTGACTTTATCTTTTTTGTTTGTTGCCATGTTAACCACAACTTTTTTTTCTTTGGCCTTAGAAACCATCTTCAGGAGAACAGTAAAACCACACTGTAAAAGCAGGACCGGACAAATGATTAAACATTTTACTTAGGTAAGAACAATTTCAGGTTGAACCAGAGACACTATATATAATGGACTGCTGACTTGACCTCTCAGTGTATAGTCTAAATATAGTCGCAGTGCTGTCTGCCCAGCTCCGCCTTCAATCGGGCAACGAGCATTTCCGGTTTCTGAGTTTACAGAATGGAGAGCAGCTAATCGAGGAGATACTTGAGGCAAGTACGCAGCATTTACTGAAAATAAGTAGTTGAAAAGAAAGAATGAACATTGAAATAGTATATTATACATAACTGTCAATCTATAGCTACATTAGCTCGGACAGTGTAGATGAGTGTAACATTTATGACCGAGATAATATTCGAAAGACAAAGAGCGAGTCGACGCTTCATGAAGTCAGTTGGCAATGATGTTATCAATCAGAAAATATTTTTTTAATAAGCAGGATGGTGTTGCAAGTCAGAGGCACTGCTGCTAAATGTTTCTTAAACGTATGTGAAATGCTGAGCACCATTGCACTCCACGTGTCTTCTACATAGCGGCATAGCAGTCAGTACATGTGAGAACACGTCGTCTGCTGTCTGACGCGCGCATACCGCAATAATTGGCGCTAACGCTATGACTCGCAAAGGGAGGAGAACCTATAGTATCTCTGCTCGCTCCCATTCAGGATCGTTGTGTTTTCTTATTCTGTGGAACGACAGCCCTCTATTTCGGCCTGTGTAGGCTCCACAACCAACAATTGCACAGTTATTTCCTGGCATATTCTGTCAAAACCCTCTGAATCCCACAGACGCTGGATATAGCTGGAATGGTTCCACTGAGCTTTTAAGCTGTTAAGCAGACGCTACGTCAAAGAACACACTTCATATTCAACGAATTGTCAGTCCAACTTCAACCTCTGACTCTACAATCCGCAAATTACGTCATGTTTTTGCACGACTGAATTTAGCTAGAGATGATAAAGCACAGTACAAGAAATAACCATTACATTCTATTACTGTGCGGACAATGGAACCTGCCCAGACTTAGACCGGAAGAGAGCAGTGACTGAGCGCTGGTTTTCTGCACGAGACGGCACTGGCAGACGCGTTTCGCGCAGACAGCTATCCAGTTACTATAGTATCTCTGGTTGAACTACAGTAAAATCAAGGCTCCAGACAAAAACTATCTGTTAAATAAATTGAATCCTAAACATTTCACTTTAATGACTATTTCAACTCTCTAAAAGGCCAGAATCCATGTGCAAGATCAATCTTACAGAAGTGAAACAGAAATTCATACATGGTGGTACACATAGGAACCTTTATGATTTTCTAAACATTTGCACAAAGTCAGTTGTATCAGTGTCATAAGCTGAGCATACAGGGTTGTCATATAGGACCTTGTAGGTTTTTATATGGATTCCATTTGGGTATGCCCATTGTGCAAAGTCTACATGATGCCTATGTACAGGAGAATGGCACCGACCTCGATGGGCACTCCTGGGGGAGCGATCTTGGAGAGGGCAGCATGGAGCCGATCACTGAAGCCTGGCAGCAGCGTCAGACCCCCACTCAGGTACACAGCCCTGCAGCCAAAGATGAATGAATAATGAAGGAATAAATGAAAGGATGGATGAATGAGTGAATGCACTGGTAGATGAATGGATGTGTGAATGGATGAATGGATGGATGGATGGATGGATGGATGGATGGATGAAAGAGTGAATGCAATATTAGATGAATGGATGTGTGTATGGAAGGATGATGGATGGATGGATGGATGGATGGATGGATGAATGAGTAAATGAATTGGTTGATGAATGGATGTGTGTATGGATGGATGGATGGATAAATGAGTAAATGAATTGGTTGATGAATGGATGTGTGGAGGGAGGGAGGGAGAGAGGGAGGGAGGGAGGGAGGGAGGGAGGGAGGGAGGGAGGGAGGGGTGGTTGGGTGGATGGATGGATGGATAAATGAGTAAATGAATTGGTTGATGAATGGATGTGTGGAGGGAGGGTGAGAGGGAGGGAGGGAGGGAGGGAGGGAGGGAGGGAGGGAGGGGTGGTTGGGTGGATGGATGGATGGGTAGTTCGATGGATAGACTGATGGAAGGAAGTAGAGATAGTTGGATGCATTAATGAATGTATAATGACTGGGTGGATTAATGCACAGAAGGATGGAAGTAATGAAATTAAGTACAAACACATCTTTTTCCATCAGGTGTCTAGCTATACAGATCCTGAAAAGCTGTAAAGTACAAACACTGCATCACAATGATATATGTATGTGTATGAACACATTACCAAGTAAAAGTCTGAAGGAAGCATAAGATCAAAATTACATCCAAGTGCAAGAAAAATGCAAAAACAAGAAAACTTGGATTCACCAGTTCAAATAGTTTACACGATTGCTGTATCAGCTAGAAATTAGTATAAATTAGCATATATTTGAAAAGTGCTGTCAAATTACTAGATTGCTGGAGCTACTGTAAGAAGCTGAACTGTACAATTTTAGTACAAACATGAACAGTGCTTTGTTTGATACATCTCCCCCAAAATGTGTGCCACTAGTTTTCACAATTATTTTCACATTATACCTATCCATCTTTCCACCAATGAACTCATCTAGCCACCTGTGCCTACCTGTGCATGTGCACATCTGCACACATACCTACCTGTGCATGTGCCTACTTGTGCATGTGCCTACTTGTGCATGTGCCTACCTGTACAAGTGCCTACCTGTTCAATTGCCTACCTGTACAAGTGCCTACTTATACATGTGCCTACCTGTATATGTGCCTACTTGTGTATGTGCCTACCTGTACAAGTGCCTACCTGTGCATGTGCCTACCTGTACATGTGCCTACCTGTACATGTGCCTACCTGTACAAGTGCCTACCTGTGCATGTGCCTACCTGTACAAGTGCCTACCTATACAAGTGCCTACTTATACATGTGCCTACCTGTACATGTGCCTACTTATACATGTGCCTAACTGTGCATGTGCCTACCTGTGCATGTGCCTACCTGTGCATGTGCCTACCTGTGTATGTGCCTACCTGTGCATGTGCCTACCTGTACAAGTGCCTACCTGTGCATGTGCCTACCTGTACAAGTGCCTACCTATACAAGTGCCTACTTATACATGCGCCTACCTGTACATGTGCCTACCTGTGCATGTGCCTACCTGTACAAGTGCCTACCTGTACAAGTGCCTACTTATACATGTGCCTACCTGTACATGTGCCTACTTGTGCATGTGCCTACCTGTACAAGTGCCTACCTGTGCATGTGCCTACCTGTACAAGTGCTTACCTGTGCATGTGCCTACCTGTACAAGTGCCTACTTGTGCATGTGCCTACCTGTACAAGTGCCTACCTGTGCATGTGCCTACCTGTACAAGTGCCTGCCTATACAAGTGCCTACTTATACATGTGCCTACCTGTACATGTGCCTACGGGAGTCCATGGGGCATGCCTGGATGGCCTGGGACACCAGCTTGATGAGGTTGGGGTAGTCCATCTCCCACAGGTCCGTGTCAAACAAACCCTCAGGGCTGCTGAATCGGCACTCGTCCAAAGTCACTGTCCTGTAGGACACAGCGGCCACAATCAAAGTTATGCCTAATTAGACTGTTAACTGTGGGTCATGAGCATTTGTTATGAGTGGCAAAGAGCTTCTTCATACAGCTTTAGCTACTCGACTGCTGTAGTCTTATGTTTTAGAGGTCTGCTCCAGTAGTACTCACACAGTCAGACCCCAAGCAACACCCATGAGCCAGAGTGAGTTGTGTTGCTGTCCCATTGATGTGGGGGGGTACACTCAACCCATCAGAGCCCATGGCTAGATCTCCAAATCACCCTGGAGGCAGTCCCAGTGATTTTTGCTTCTGTTTGCAATCCCTATCTTGGCTGCACATTGAAGATTTGAAGCAGGCCCATCACGGACGCCTGACAAAAGGACATTAAGGATGAGGAGGACGCTGAAGAAGAAGAATGAAGCATGCAGATGCAAGAATGGAACTCTAGTCCAGCGGTTAAGGTGCTTGCTTGCAGTGTCTTCTCTGACAGCAGGTGCAGAGTTCAGAGCTTTATGGATCCGTGAGTGTATTCATGGGCAAGGTGCTTCACCAGCACTGCCTCTCTTGCTAAAGAGTAAAACAAGTTACTGAGCGCTGCACAGCTGCAACTGAGGGTGAAATTTCCCCAAAAGGAATTTCCTTTAAAAAGGGGAAAATAAACATTATTATCATATATAAATATATTTTTGTGACTTACGAATAGGCCTCAGGAGGCAGGTCAAAGTTGTCAAGACTGACAGAGGTCTCAAACTTGTGGGGATTTGCTTTGCACTCAGCCAGGGTGGCCTTGAAATCCGCAGCCACAAAGCAGCTCTGTAAACATAAAATGCCCATGGATAAATTAACTGCCTTGTCCAGGTAGGGGGTTCATCTCAAGGATGACAACAAGAACAATGAACATGATACTGATGCTGCCATTGCCATCCATGATGACGATGATGATGATGATAACGACACTGACCATGGAGGGGTTGATGATGAACAAGATGATGATAAAAATGATGATGATGATGATGATGATGGAGGAGGAGGAGGAGGAGGAGGAGGAGGAGGAGGACGACGACGACGTCAGAAGTGATGGTGGAGACATCAAATTCTTATTACTACAGAAATACTGATGGTTTTGGGAGGCATGGTTTGTAGATACCAACTACTTTTTCTTGATGAAGGTCTTTCGTGAAAGACTGCAAACAAGACGTTTTGGTGCAGTTCTACATTTCAATGTTACACCAATGAAAAGGTAAGATGCCAACCTTTTCCATGATGTAGCGGACAAGAAGAAGCTCAGTGGGAGACATGAACTTGTAGTTTCTGCCCAGCAGTGCTGTATTGAGAGAATCCAACACCCTCTGTCCTCCAAAAGGCAGCTTGGCTACACCTCCCTCTATCAACAATCCTGAAACATAGATTTTAAAATGCCAGGCATAAGCAACCAATCTGGAATCACAGTGATAAAATCAAGCAGCCAGTATTCAATAATTCATTGGTACAAGGAGCCAGACTGCTGAAAGCACATTAAGTCAAAAAGCATACAGCTTCCATCTTGATCTTCCAATGCCTGACCCTGTCCCAGTGCCTCCTGGTAGCTTCTTAGGCTGCTTGGGGCTGCCTCTGGCTGAGCTACTGGATCAGGCCCCAAAAGCCTGGCAGCCAGGGGTTCAGCAGATGACAAGGCCACTGAGTGGCTCTGACCATATTTTACTCTTAGTAGAAGATAGGATAAATAGCAGCTAGTTGATTTAATGTGACAAACAGGAGCAAAGTCCTCACTCCTTGTCTTCCTCAGAAATCAAGTTATCATCACTGTGCTAATTGGATGTGAAACATTAAGTGTTGCCTTCTTTAGTCATTTGAGACAAGCCTGCAGCTTAACATTATTATTTTTAAAAAGCCAGTCTGCAGAAAGAGATCATCGCACAACCATCTCATACCCCAAGGAGTTGTGATGTTTTGTCCACCTCTTCAAATAAGGCACTGACAGCAAGCTATTTATCATCACATATCCAATCAAAGACACAACAAAAGTTCAATAACATAATACCATCCTCTTTATATTATTAAACCTTTTAAAATAAAGGTTTCCAATTGAATCTTTTGCTCCAATATATAGCTTGAGTAACCACCAACCATCAAAGATGGGCAGGATGTCCGTGCGTTCCCCAATGTCGACGAGGATGCCTGAGTTGGTGTTATAGGAGTAGAGAGACAAGAGGGACTGCTGCACCATGCACACGCCCTTCACCCCTGACCTCACCACCAGCAGCTCCATCAGCTCCCGACGCAGATTGTCACCCAGGTTCTGTGGTGTGCTCAGCATCACCTGTGTGCAGACGATTGCATAAAAATGAGAGTGCTATGCACTGAAGACTGAGGAATTACTCAGGCTTTCATTTCCAGTCAAAATTGCACATTTGCATAGGGCAGATTCCTCATGAATAATTCAGATTCCTCTTGAATAAGGGTTGGTTTCAAGTGCTAAGCCATCATACAGGCATGTATCAAGATATTTCCATGTGAAGACTAAGTCAGGGATATTGACATCACACTGTCAAATACTCAGAATGTAAATGCATTTTTTGGCAAGCAGAACAGCAGCATGGCATATGTACCTAAGCCTGAGCATGAAGAGGCCAAAGGTGACATCAAGACAACTTTGTAACCATTTACAAAACCCTGGAGCCTCTCATCATTGAAGGAAAAATTAAAATGTACTATTTGTTTAGCTAAATCACGTGATGTCAAGTGGTACAAATGGATAAACTCAATCCCTGCTAGAAGTTTCTCATCAAACACAAGTTGAAGTTGAGACATACTGATTTTGTCTTGTCCAGGGGCTGTCGCTCATGAGTAGCAATTTTTGGAAAGGTAAATTACTTCCCTTGGCAGGCTAGATGGAAATGAAATCTCGCTGTGCTTAAGACTAAAATTGACATACCACTGATAAGGACCTCAAAAACATTTAACAACATATAACATTTAGGAAACAGTGCAAGCTAGTATGGCAGGCTTCTCATTTAATGAAATACCATTAAAACTTACCCAGTATTCCCTTGGATTAATAGCAAGGTCCTTGAAGATCTTCTCAAATATTGATGGCATCAGCTGCATGTCAATATTAAACTGAAAACAAAAATCATTGAGTGATACCTTTGACCATTGAACATATATATATATGTGAAAACTGTTTTTTTTTCTCCCCAATGATCAACACATCACAATAAAATGTAACTATGCACAAAGCCAATTCAAACATAAATTGAACAACTTTAACCTCAATTAAATTTATTTGGTTACAAAATATACTTACAATATAAAACATTAGCAAACATAAATTAAAGTCAAACCAGTAGACTACTCTTCTTGCAATAATTATCCTTCAAGTTTTCAACATATGTACATGTATATAAATTAGGAAAGTTATCAGTTTACTTTTTGAGAATTTCAGGATAAGAAATCTTCTGATAAGGGAAAGGCAACTCTTGAGAAACAAAGGAACACCAAAGAATTGA
>JAWQFJ010000984.1:97595-105095 GCA_034096865.1 Theodoxus fluviatilis
TCTGAACACTTTATGGCTTAGCATTCATCAGATTCCATTGGCACACATTTATTGTCAGTTGGCATCAAAATAGGCAGACTGACCTCTACAGACTCAGACTTATCAAAGTTTTAATACATAATGCCCGATATGGCCATGCTCTAACCCTTGCTAGCATTTCCATACTGCCCCCTGGCTGCCACGAAAGAGTGGATTCATTCTCCTGCTTTCCATCTCGAATTCACAGTAATAAAACTTGTGATCACACAAGGAAAACCAGGCATCTCTGCCACAAGATCATTATACATGATCCAACCTTTAAAAAAAAAATAATTAGTTCAAATGGGAATATGGAGGAGCATGCCTATCCCTTCACTGGCAACTAAGAGTGGGTATGCAAATAGCAGCAAGCAGCATGGAATGGTGGTACATTATATCATATGCAAACCCAATATTTTACCCCAGTGGCACACTACTCTCTTTCTGGCTGCCCATTTGCACACTACATGAGCTGGCCCTGAAAGCTTCATGGCCATGCCTCTCAACTGTCTACAGGTGTACAGAGTAGCAACTATGTCAAACCAAAAAGGCCAAAGATCAAGGTGGCAAAGACACCTACACCTCATCTGCAGCCCGCATCTGCTTTGGCTCTGACAAGACTCTCCACTCCTGCCATCCACCAGCCATTTGTTTTCATCAGCGGCTCAGTCTTCATCACTACTCTGGTGGCACAACATGCAGCCCTGGTCAGTTCACTGCACACCATTAAGTACAGGAACACTGCAGGCCCATGCTGAAATTGAAGGAGCACTTTACCATCAGTGAGCAGAAGTGGAAATAACCAGGTCTGTGAGGCAGTCTGACCCACGTGAGGGAACCCCACCTTCTCTGGATGAGGGTTTGCTCGCAACACAGGGCGCACAAAGGTGGCCTTGGTGTTGTCCTCGGTCTGAGTCTGCAGGGCCAGCATCCACTGACCGTGTTCCGTGTCTGTCGGACAGCGCACCATCAGGAACCTGCCTCGCTGCAATGGCCAGAAATAACAGTCAAACACAGACAGACACACATACAGACACACACACATACACACACAAATAACAGTCAACAAACACAGACACACACACACATACACACACAGACAAAGACACACAAACACACACACAAACACATACACATACACACAGATACAGACAGACAGACGGACGGATGGACGGACAGACAGACAGACCAACATTCAGACAGAAAGACAAACAGAAAAACAGACAAACAGACAAGCATGCAGGCAAGAAGACAGGCACAGAGATGGACAGACAAGTCAGCAGGCAGATAAACAGACACATGCAGACATACAGACAAACACACAGAGAGACAAATAGAGGTGCACTCAAACAGACACTGATGAACAAATCTTATCAAACAGAATGATCACTCTGTTGAAGTGGATAAATGAGATGGGCATTTTCTTGCATTTATAGGACAGAGCTGGTTGCAAACATGCTGTCATCAATGAACATTTGTCAAATCAGTTGGGACTGAGATTTTTGTTCACAGCACAGGTTGCATGCATAAAGAGAACACTGCTGTAAATGTTCAGCATGCACAGTAGCAGGAGAAAGAAAATAAAAAGAAGAGCTTACCCCATCATCAATGCCAAGAATTCTGTTTCCAAGATCATCAATTTTGCCTCCCATCAGATTGATAGTGTCGCTGGGCTTGTCACGTTGGCCGGTCTGAAAACAACAATTATGATAATCAGCACTCATTGTTATGACCCATAACATAAAGAAGCCCACTTTTTCCTGTCTGGAAACTGTTTCCACGACGAACACGTGACGAAAAAAGAACTGAATTTCTACCAGAGTGTGTGGCAATAGCTGGAATTGCCCGTAATTGGATTTTTTTTAACTCTGTGATTTGGATTTGCCATCATCTAACCAGTTTAAATGATGCAAAGTACCTATATGTTTGTGTGTGTGTGTATGCCTGTGTGTGTATGTCTGTGTGTCTGTCTGTCTGTGAGTCTGGCTATGTATCTGCCTGTGTGTCATGATGCCAATCTGTTCATCACTGGTCATTCACCCCTAATCTAACTTCATTATTTTCATCTGCACTTATAACTCATAGCCTTATCAAACAGTGTAGTTTGAAACTGTTTCTAGTGTAATCAAAACCAAAAGTTTCAACACCACTTAAAATATTACATACACTCTAAGTAAACTATGCATACCAATCACATGCTCATGTGCCATGTATACATCAATAAAATACCAAAAAAACCTGTGTGTTTGCAAGGAATGACTACAACTTTCAATACATATCTTTACTTCTGCCAAGGAGGTTATTTTTTCCCTTAGTTAGTTTGTTTGTTCATTTGTTAGTTCATTCATTAGTTCGTTATTTGGAAAATGTCTTCAAAAGTTCTCCGTGGATTCTGACAAAAGTTGGTGCAAGGTCAGTTTCACCCAAGGAACATTCCATGACATTTTGGATTATATCTGTGATCTCATTTTGAAACTGCAACCATTAACTGCAATGTTATCCCCTAGGCTGTCAACCCAGAGCATCGAAGCCAGCATAGTGTATTTTTAGCTTCCACTTGCCTCTCACGCGATCTCGCCTTAGTGCAAGCAAGCGATTGTCGTCTGCTACTGTGGCTGCCTAGTCTTATAAAACAAATTACAAATGGCAATAATGTTCCAGAAACGTTCTTTTCCAAGACAAAGCTGATATTTCCCACACAAACCTCGTAGTAATACAAATGGCCACCCTCTGCCTTGAAAAATCGCCGCTTCCAGGTTTTCAAGAGAGTGGCTTTCTTCTTGTTCATGGGCAGTTTCTCCATGTAGCCCTCCATGTGGACAAACTTGTGTGATATGTCCTCCACAGACTGAAAAAGTCAACAATTTAACATGAGGGAAATCACCAGTAACCATCACTATCTTCTGTGGTAAGTATTTATGCCTTCAGGAAATAGAGAGTGTTATGTTGTTTTAACAGTAGTGATGATTTGCCTTTTTTTCAACCAAGATTTCTGAGAATCCCATACAGCAGCTGCTGCTAGTTGTCCCCCTCATCAGTTGGAACCTGTGGTCAAGGAGCTTTTGGGGTCTTACTCCAGTAGCTTGACCATGGGGGCCCCAAGCAGTACTGGGGTCATCTTGTAGGGGTGGGATCCTCTCCCTAAGTCATGCCAGGGTGGCTGATCTACCCCTCGCCTGCCATATCCAGAGAGATGCTGTCGCTGCAGTATTTTTAAAGCAAAAAAGTAAAGTGTACAGTGTTCATTGTCATTTATATTTACTTATGAGTGAAGGCAGAAAAAAGCAAACAACATCTGTAGTAGAACATACAATCTGTGATGAATAGAGCATGGTTTGAGAAGACAAAGGACTTACCTCATCCATCAGCTTCAGGGTATACAATTCCTTCATCAGCTTGATCTGCACACAAGAAATTTTATGTCACAGTCATATGTAAATGTGTTTACAGAACAACTAAAATAGAATACTGCTTTGACTATATTGTTATTCTCTTTTTCAATTTGTTCTTCTCATGCCTCACTTTTTTTGTCTTTACAATTTTAACTGCATCATATATCTATCCCCTCTGTCAGAAAAGAGATCAATCACTACACAAATCAGTCAAGTGCCCAGGGTGCATTTTCAAGAAAGCGATAGCTCTCTCTCTCTCTCTCTCTCTCTCTCTCTCTCTCTCTCTCTCTCTCTCTCTCTCTCTCTCTCTCTCTCACACACACACACACACACACAAATGGATGCATGCATGCACCCAGGTAAACAAGTATGTATCCATGTACAAACACATACATGCACAGATACATGTATTGACACACACTCCCCCCACCCTCACCCACCTCCAATACACAGCCTTCACACACACGCACGCACGCGCACACACATGCATGCATGAGTTGTCTTCCAAAACAAGGAGACCTCTTCATCACCGCACACTTACTGGATCCCAGTCTTTGAGGTTCATTCGTGGAGTGGGATCCATCTCCTCTTCTCCCTCAGCATCAGCAGCAGCAGCCTTTGTCTGGGAGGCAGCAGCGCCTGCCGCAGCCTTGGCACCACTCAGGGAAGATGCTGCCTTTTCTGGAACTGAGGTCTGCCTGCCTGCTGCAGAGCTCTGGGGTGGAGGTGGTGCGGGAGCCTTCCTCCCATCAGTGAGGTCCTCTCCGCTGCTGGACTTGATGGGTACTGAGAGTCCCCCATTGTCTGTCTTCTTCTCACTCTTCTGGGGTGGCTTGTCTGACCAAGGGATGAAGTTGTCATCAGCGGTGCTGACTTATGGTGTAAAGTTAACCGACAGAAGTGAAGATATGAGAATTAATCTTACACAGAATTTGACAAGAAAGAAACTTAGAAGTCTCTCAATTGACATTTCTTTAAACAAAAGGTTTAAATCTGTTGTATTAATATGAGATATCAATTCTTTCTATAACTATATTCCAAAGAAGATAACAAAGGACAATGATCATTGTTGATTTATATCCTTTTCAGCAAGATGACATCCTCATGCGTGTTGCACAGAAAAGTCCGATTTACTTTATGCACTTCTGAACAAAAACACAATCACGTAGGTGCATGCATGCAAGCACGCGCACATAGACACACAGACACACATACACGCACACCTATTTTGATGATGCACCACATACCTCTCATGGATTCAAAAACATATTTGCAAGTTGTCTCCCCTTAACTTACCCAGCTAGGTTACACACAATGTAAGCCCTTTCCTCAGTGATGCAGCTTTTAAAATACACAGCCATCTCATAAATCCTTATTTCTGCTTTCCTTTTGAGAGATGGCCACAAACTTTATACCACTTTCAAAATTTCACTCTGAGTAAAAAGTCTCTCTCTATCAATGCCGTTTCAAAGTCATAAAAACATGTACTCCACAGTTTTTAACAATTGATGTCATATTTGTTTAGCTACAGGGTACAAGTACCCCCTAACAATTTACACCTGATGGGATAAAATGTCACAAACGTAAGGCACTCAAACAAAAATACAATGTTTGACATATTATAATTTGATTGTTTCCTGGCAGGATTGAATATATATTTGTATCGTGTTTTGCTTAATAGCAACACATTCATAGTTATTTGAACATCAGTTTACCATCTGATTAAACTCCCCCTTCATTCTGCATTAATGCTAAGACTTGCAAAACTCTTAAACCTCAGAGGGACTGACATAAAGTAGAAAATTTCATCTAATGAACCCATACCTTGTCTTGTTTCACAGGTGCCATCCTCATTTTTCTTCCTGGCCTTGATTTCATTCAGCAGATCATCTCTGCTGGCTCGAACCTTGCTTTCCACAGTGATGGCACTAAAGCCGCCTCCACCGCCCCCTGAGCCACCTGTCTTGGAGAGCGGCTTGGAAGTCTCTGCTTTTGGAGCACCACTTGGTGCTGATGACTCGACTTTCTTGGAGGCCCCACTGCCCACGGTTGCCTCAGCAGCCTGATCCAAGAATGCGGCCACTTTTGCATCATCCAACTCGGGAATGGCAACTTCTCCCAACTCACCATTGGCACTGTTGCTGTTCCCCTTCAAAACAGCAGCAGCACCAGACTTAGAAGAAGTGGTCTTGTCTTTACTTCCCTCTCCAGAACTCGAAGGTTTCAACTTGCTGTGTGCTGAATCAGTGCCAGCCTGCCTAGAATCTGCTGGTTTAGCTTGTACTTTGCCAGTTTCCACAGCAGGATTTGACCCAGGGACAACAGTCATGGTGGTTTTCACCTTCACTGCCTGCTTCCCTTGCACAGGTTTGCTTGCAGCTGAGTCACCTCTTGAGTTTTCAGATGCCCCTGCCATAGACTTAGAAGAATATGTGGAATTACTGCCCTGGACACCAAATGAAGACCTCACTTCCTGCGACAAGGGACGAACAGCTCTAAGGGGAATATTATTGGGCACCGACTTCTTCTGCATGGAGCCAAAAGTTTCTGCAAGCTTTCTCACAGAGGGCAGATATTCTTTGTTCTCATCAGCACCATTCTCACTGGATGTCAAAGGTGTGTCCCTAGGCACGATGTTCAAAGCAGGTGAGGATGAGGCAGAGGTGACTCTGGCAACAGGTTTGCTGCCAGAGACATGGCCATTTGCCATCAGGACTACAGTTCGGCCAGCAGGGGCATGTGCGTGGTTGGACTTTGGGGGTTTGCCAGCAGTGATGGGGGTATTGGTGGTGCTGAGGGGAGGGGGCTCAGACTCGGTGGGGGAGGTGGGAAGGTGCATGGAGTGGCTTCGCTGGATGGTGGGAGGGTCAGGGGCCAGCCCCTTGGAGGAGCTGCGGCGCTTCAGGGTGGAGGCCTTGCTCTTCTCGTTTTGCTGCAGGGGGGCAAGGGAACAGCATTGAACTGCAGCATGAGGATGGCAGCATCAAAGCACAATGCAAAATACATACTGGCTTGCAAGGAGAGCAACAGCTTCAGAAAGGAAACATGCTTTGTGGCAACTAAAAGCAGTGCAAAACCAGCTCAAATGCTGTTTCTAATATGTTAATTAAAAAGAAAATTTAAAAAATGTGTTACTCATGTGCACATTACTGTACAAAACTCATAAGCATAATTACTTCTGGGTAATATATATTACAAAAGATATGCCTTTTATGACACACAAAAACCCCTCCAAAATCTGATATCTGATGGTTTTCCATGGTAATATTTTGCTGGAAATCAAGTATGTTGTTAAAAATATATAAGCACAATGCAAATATGAACAGAACATTTTAAATCAAAAACATTTTCCTTTAAATTCCATGAACCATGCAGGCACAGATGGAAACTACCATATTCCGTGACCAAACTTCCTAAAATATTCTCTAAAAAGTTATTTTTTCTTTCTCTCTCCATCCTTCAAAAACCAACAAGAAAAGTGCAGAAAACAAATCAGCACAAAAAGAAAAGAATAATGCATAATATGGTTAGGTTGGAACAGATACTAAGTCTGAACAAAAAAAGGTTGGCAGAGAATCACCTTGATCACAAATGGGAGAGCCAGGTGAAGTCAAACAATATTTGGAAAGGGGTGAAATCAGTCTGTTTGGATGAGTGTCATAGACATTTGAAACTGCACACAGCAATGGAATGGTTCAGAGATTACTTGCCACCAACCAAGCAGACACACTTGCAAAAAGCCAATAATAATGACGAGAGAGCTAGAGACACTATAGCAAAAAGACACTGTCAAGGGGGTGAGTGCCTAAAACTGACCAGAGTGAAGCATTTGAAGTTGCGGTTGACCAGCAAGGCCAGTCTGTTCTGGGAGCTGGAGATGTCCTTGGCAATCTGCTTGCACTGACGGGACTTCTTGTCCTCCATGGCCTCCAGCTGCTCCTTCAGCGAGTCAAAGTTAGCCTGCTCCTTCTTCATGGCTGCCTGCAGACCCTCGATGGTCCTCATCATGTCCTGCATGGATACACACAGATATACATGAAGATAATCATAACACTGAGTTATTCTATTATATGATATTGTCCTGCACATA
>JAWQFJ010000984.1:110095-147050 GCA_034096865.1 Theodoxus fluviatilis
CCATTACCTATTCATACACAATGAGTCCTAGGATGGATTTTTCTGTGAAGCTAAATTATAATTACCATTAAATAGGAACCTCAGTTGTCCAGTTTAGGGAGCTTAAGAGGGCAATCTAGTTAATATAGATCAAATGGTCCCTGTGGGGGACTGAAGGTCAAGGGCAGAGGAACAGGACACTCCCCAGTTGATGTAGGGCCATGCAGTGGCTGGACAGGAGACAGCTCATTTCAGGCTTGATCAACTGCCCTGCCATGGACCCTGCTTTCACACAGGAAACGCCATGTGATGACCAGGTTCCTTGATATGGAGCCCCTCCCTTGCTCTGCTCATCTCCCCACCCAGTCCAGTCCCAACCCTCAGTTCCTGTTCCTCTGTGCCTGCTGTAGGTGTGTAATGGCAGGCCACAGCCTATAGAGTATAGAGTATGCACCTTTTTTCTGTCAGTTGAAAAATGTGAGAGCATCTGAAGCTTTTTAACTTGTCCCTTTTTGTGTTCATTAAAAATATTTTATCTTGACATTATTCCACATTTTCACGGGAAGTTTAAGCAAATCTAAAGGTCTTCTTTTTTCCAGCAAATGGATGATGTTAAAAAATGAGGCATAGTGCAAAGAAAACTGAAAAATAAATAGGATGGGTTGTTCAGATATTCAATTTTTAATGCAATTTGCCTACATCAACAAAGCTGACAGCAGGCACAAAATTAATGTTTCTGTTCAAAATCTGATTCAACTCCATCCCATTAGCAACACCAACTCATTGTGTTTTGCAAATAGAATCCCATAGTATGTCCAAAATGTGTGCAAGTTGAAGTAACAAGTAAGGAGTGTTGGACAGTTTCATAGTGTATCTGCCAATAAGACAGCAAATTTTAGAGCAATCGCAGAAGTAAATTGGAAATGATTCACCTTTGGACAAATACACAGATAATTAACTATTTTTGTCATAATTTTTGCCAAGCATTAGTGAAAAATCTATGCATCATACATGTAACTTTTACAACCAATTCTTAATGGGGTAGCATGAAGAACTTTGGGGGGAGGAAAATGAGGCATATCATTCTACCAGATGTGTTCAATCACAAACAATCAAGACAAGTATTACATGTATACATTTCAGAGCAAAACCCGAGTCATCTCCATCATCAAACAAGAAGAGCAAAGCCCATATGACTCACATGCTTGACCTTGACCTTTATATGACCTTGACCTTCAGGTGACCTTCAAGGTCAAGGTCAAACAACTAAACCTACCAATGACATCATACACAAAGAAATGCTTTACACATTTTTCCTACCAAAATACATGTGACCTTGACCCAAGGTCAAGGTCATCCAAGGTCATGCAACACAAAGCTGTTAATTCAAGACATAGGAAGCACAATGGTGCTTATTGGCACTTTCTACCATGAGATATAGTCACTTTTAGTGGTTCACTACCCCATTTTGGTCACATTTCATAAGGGTCAAAGTGACCTTGACCTTGATGATATGTGAACAAATGTGTCTCATGATGAAAGTATAACATGTGCCCCACCTAATTATTAAGTTTGAAACAGTTATCTTCCATAGTTCAGGGTCAAGGTCACTTCAAAATATGTATACAATCCAACTTTGAAGAGCTCCTGTGACCTTGACCTTGAAGCAAGGTCAACCAAACTGGTATCAAAAGATAGGGCTTGCTTTGACCTATATACCACTTGTAGCTAAGGTCGCCATTCTCAATAACGTGGGAGAAAATTGGGAAAATGTGAAAAATGACTGTTTTTGAGACCACATTTATGGCTCCTGTGACCTTGACCTTGAAGCAAGGTCAAGTCACTATGTATGTTTTTTGAGGCCTTGTCATCATACACCATCATGCCACATTTGGTGTTGATAGAGTTAATAGTCTCCGAGAAAAATCCAACGTTTAAGTTTTTTACGCCCGGACGGACGGACGGACGGACGGACGACTGCTGAGTACATAGACTCACTTTTGCTTCGCATGTGAGTCAAAAATGATATCATCTCATTATTTGCCCAGGGAAATCCTACTCAACATCCACATGCACAAACTGCAGTAATAAATTTAGTGTCTGATGGTTCAGTTCTCTGCTAACATTGAGAATTAACATTGTATACCAATGGCAATAATATGTGTAATGGAAATGTTTATGATATTTCAGCATCTTACTCTTAGATCCTAGGTTCAGCAGATGTTCTTCTTGAACTTCTTCTTGCAGATTCATTCTTCCCCATACTTTACAAGGCAGGAATTCCCATTTCTGTACAGTGTTTCTTTGCATGCTGACAACTTCAAGACCTGTATGCGTTTTTATTTCAATTAGTGTTTGCAAAAATTACTCCCAAATTTATCAAATGCACTTTATATGCAAGTGCATCTTCTAATAATGGTTTACTGTTGCCTTTTTCTCTAAATCTTGTGTGTGTGTGTGTGTGTGTGTGTGTGTGTGTGTGTGTGTGTGTGTGTGTGTGTGTGTGTGTGTGTGTGTGTGTTTCAAATAAAGGTGAACCTGAAGTCCAAGATTTGTGGGTTGTTTTTTGAATGATTCAAGACCCTACTCATTCACAAACAAAATAACATGCTCATTCTCAAACAATTTACACTCACACAGGTGGACACACACATACAAATGCATGAAATTGCATACACATATACTCTTATGTATGCTGCACACACACACTCACATATATGCACACACACACACAATGCATATGCACATGTGCATTATACCCCACCCCCACCCCCCCACCCCCCCCCACACACACACCTGTTGCCTTCAACATGTCATACCCTCTCTTCCTCCTCCTCCCACATCATCTGCATTCATCAGCATAATGTCAAGTTTACAGTCATGCATGAGCCATAAGCCAAGACATTTGAGTACACATTTGCATGAACATGATGACTGTCACATAGAAATTGTAGGAATCCAACTCTACCACTACATACATGTAATAATTCAAACACCTGTGTGTCACCATACTCTTCCTTTGAACCCAGCAAGCAAAAACAAAAACCCATGTGGAAGTCAGTCTGCCAAACCAGTCAGACAGGAAAAACTAAATCAGGTCTTTGGGATTAACACCCCCCACCCTCAGTCAGACTCAGGGAGTAAACATTTCAAGACAATGCTGCCCTGGAAAACTGCTACACAGTAGAATGGGATTCAGTTTATTTTTATTCTGCTAAAAAGCACCATTCTGTTTGAGGTCCCACTTTTATCGAAGTCCTGCATAGTCTAGGATGCATTCTTAACTGATAGCATTTCTTGCCAACTTTGGTTAAGGCCCGATGTGGGGAAGGTGGACACTGTACTGAAAGTACCAAAGATGACCACCATGCTTCAAATTTTCTGTCTGTGCAGGCCAGCACTACTTGCTGTCAATAGGTATGCAAAGCAAGCCAGGAAACATAATTATTTTCGTTTTCAAATGGCCACAGCCAAACCTCAGTTCTGATGACTGAAAGCTTAGCTGTGACTTAGTTTAATGAGTGAGACAAACAAACCTAGAAAAGAACAGGGTGACAATAAGTCCAACAAATTGTATTCTTTCATTCATGAGAAAAAGTGGCCACTCTTTCTCACGAAAGAATACTAATTTTGTCGGACTTATTCTATTGTCACCCATTCTTTCTAGATTTACCTGTGTTGGACCCCAGCACTTCACCTCTTAGAGACATGTATGCAAGTTCATCTCCATTTGGGGCCAGATGGCCACTGTCTTGAAAGTTCTGGAGGTGACAACTATGATAATGTAAATTTTCCCTATCTATGTGCATTATATCTTCAGAGAAGTCTTCTCTTATTCAATTAGTCAAAGAGTTATACACTATACAGTCATCTTCTCTTCCCAGTGTCGGTCATTTTTGGATACATGTTTATGCTTTTGTATCGGTCTTGTGGTTAACTAGAAACAGCAAACAGCTGCCCTTTATCTGCTCAAACTTGAATTAGTTTTAACTCTTGTTGACATTTAAAAATCACATATATATCCTTTTGTGAAACATTCATGGTTTCCAAGGAAAAACATTTTAAACCAGTTTTTATTGGAAATTAAAACTTGATTAACAATCTCAATGCAAAGTCAACACTCAGGCAACAGTGACATAATAAGGCAAAAGAAAAAACAAAGTTGTGGTTACTGTAACATGGCCAGAAAAAATAGGGTCGGTAGGTTGGCATGAACTTTAAAAACTATTCTTTAATAGTTCGAGGCTACTGATAAACATAAATAAGAAATTCTCTTTTGCTGAAAACACAGACTTTTTACTTCAACAGCGGATTTCCAGAGTGTTCATAGGGCAGGGAAGATGGAACAGCACACTATTAATTGATTTCCATCGATTTCTTCCCCTTTTTGTTTTTATTTTTTGTACAATTGGAAAACAAGTTTAGTCAACAGAAGAAAAAAAAGGGTTAGTCATGCAGATTACCATAATCACCGCTTTTTCTTTCTTTTTCAGAGTTAATCCAATTCTCCAGAAAACGAGTTTTACACCCATTCATTACCTTCAGCCTGACACTTTTCACCTTAGAAGAAAGGAGAATTGACTTAGAAAAAGCAGAATCAACAAGCACTCAAAAACTGACACTTCTCCCAATGGAAACCGAGGATAACATAATTAACCAGTCGACAGGCAAAGGTTGCTCAACTTTCAAGCTATCCTGACCTTCCAACTGCCATTTTAAGATCATGCACTTCAACTGGCTTCACACAGCTACGTGACTCAGTTAAGTGACAGAGAAGATAATCCATCTTCATATATAGAATGATGACAACTTTATCCCTGGCAGATGAAAGCTGGGTCACATCGATACTGGGAGAATGCGCCATGCACAGGCAATCTAGGGACATGGAAAGGTGACACAGCCACACAGCCTTGGGCTATGTTCAGTAGCACAACATCGCTCATGTCAACTCATGCACTGATGAGATGCTTGGGAGTGCACGGCTAATGTCCACACTGGAATTTGTTTATGGATGAGAATAAGTGAGATGTTAATTTATACAAACCATAGAAGCAGAGAAAAAAAAAAGTATGATATGGCTGGGGGAAAAAAGGGTGGGAGATGGCATAGAAGAGGAAGGATTTTGCAGGAGAAGGAGGACAGTAACATGGCAGATAGAATGGAGGAAGGAAGGAAAAGAACGGAGGAGATAGGAGAAGAGAGAGGAAAAAGGAGGAAGAGGAAGAATTTAAGTACAGGAGGAAAGAGGGAGAAGGAAGAGGGAGGAAAATGAGGAGGAAGAAGGAGGAAAAGATTGAAGAGAGAGGAGAAGAAGGAGGAGAAGAGGGAGAAGTGATAGGAGCAGAGGGAGATGGAGGAAGGAGGAGGAGGAGGAGGAGGGAGGAGAAGTCTAGGAGCAGGAACAGAAGGTGGAGAAGCAGGTGCAGAAGGTGGAGGAGCAGGAGGGGAAGAAGAAGGCAGGGCAAGAAGAGCAGGAGCTGGGCAAGGGTGATGAGGCAGGGATGATGACAATTAAGGAAGGAAAAAAGAGGAGCAAGAAGAAAAGCTAGAAGAGCAGGATTAGTAAATGGTAGAGGCAGAAGAAATTGAGAGATAAGAGAAGCAGGAAAAAGAGGAACAATCAAGAAGGAGAGAAGAGGAAAGGGATTCAAGAAGAATTAATAAGGAGTGTGACTGCAGCAGCCAAAGAGGCACAACACTATTTATTAAAAAACAAAACCACATAAAAAAACAAAAGGAGCCACAGCAGTGAGAAAGGTGCCAAAGTAGCAAAAATTCTCATTAACAGAGGGCACATATGTTTGAGAGAGGGTAAATTGGATTGGTATGGATAACACCTGTCATGCTTATAAAGAAGTTCAGCAATTCAGTCAGATCATTCATCTTATATCATGGGCACATAATTTGAGTGCTATGGATTAGAACATTTACAATGTATGCAAGATAACTCAGACACCGAATTGTATGAATACCTGGATTTATCTCAAGAGTAAAAAAATCATTAGCCACTCCGGCAAAAATTGAGTCACCAAGCTGTGCAGGCAAAATAAATAGATCAATGTAGACACACAGCAAACCCACCACTTGTAGAGCCTCAGTTACAGTACCTTGTCACTTTACCTTGTGTGTGTCCTGCAAGGCTCAGCCAACTCGATCTTGACAGACAGCTCGACAGTTTGTGTGTGGGACGTGTACTGTTATGTGGAGCAAGACCGATGTGTACTCCTCCCTCTGTATATCTCGCTTTGGGTGTATCCAGTGACAGCATTGGTATGATTTACATTTCCTAGCACTACTCAGGCAATCACTCACCCCAATTTAAGCCCTGCATGGGCCAGCACAGCGAGATTGACAGGTCGGTGGGTTGCTTTGGATCAAGTGACAGCGTCACAGCATTAGGTCAATGATCATACTAAGGTACTAAGTAAGCACAATACAGATGCAACTGGCCAACATGTTTCAAGATGGCCAACTTTTTTACTGCACGATGGACGTACGGCATAATGCTAGATCGTTAGAGCTGCCAGGTTATAAAATGCTCCGACCCACAGAGGTCAGCATGGAGGTCCAGTTGCATTGGTGTGATGCACAGGTACATGGAGCAAAATATTCTTGGATTAACAGGCGGCCAACCTGGGTAAGGTCAAATGTAGATCCTGTATAGTAAGATCTTTGGTAAGGTTTGCTGGGTGCACTGACAGTTTGCTTGAAATTGAGACACTTGGGTTTAAACTGTCAATGAAGTTTTTTATTTAAAAACTTTGTTTTAAGGATGTGTGTGTGGGGGTTGTTTTTTTCCCTCATGTGTGCGTGTGTGTTTTCATGTGTGTGTGTCCGTGTGTGTGTCCGTGTGAGAGTGTCCGTGTGTGTGTGTGTGTGTGTGTCCGTGTGTCCGTCTGTGTGCCCATGCGTGTGTGCATGCATGGGTTCATGTGCTCATGCGCAAGCACGCTAGTGCACGGATGCCTTAATTACTCCACAAATTATAAAAGTATGAGCTGTGCAAGCAAACAACCGCAATAGAAATTAACACTTACAACTCACTCTCTCTCTCTCTCTCTCTCTCTCTCTCTCTCTCTCTCTCTCTCTCTCTCTCTCTCTCTCTCTCTCTCTCTCACTCTTTCTCTCTCTCTCTGTAGGTGTAGGTGTGTTTTTCTTGTAAATACCATGGTGATAATGATGATTTGGAAATCACACAAGTTAACAAAGATGCCCAAGCTTATCCATGGGCCATGCAGAACTGCTTAGGGTAATTAAATTCAGCTTTTCCCTTCAGGCTACAAAACCTACCAGATCTTTCCAGAGGTCACAGATAGGGTCACTTGCAGAAAAGGGAGGTGACCATATGTTTAATGGGACCGAGACCTCAAGCTACTGGCACACTGCCCTTTCAAGCCTTTCTGTACATGACCACATTTGGCAGTCCCTCTGATACAAGCAGAGTCCTGCTATCAGGTCCCAATCAGTGGTTAGGGCTGCTTGACCCTGCCAGCATGAACTGGACTGAGGTCAGAGAAACAACCAGAGTGGCCCACCACACACCTGCCCAGGAGCATGTTTGCAAAGCTTGCCCTCATTGTGTGAGCTTGACACATAAATCAGGCACTAAGGAGATAGAATCATTCTCTAAATAGTTGCTACTGTTCCCTCTCATTACTGTATACCCACTATCCTCTTAATACCCCTATCCCCTACCTACAACCTTCCCCCTACATAGTATCACCCACATGGACATGGTTTGTTTCCCCAGGGTGCTGTAATGAAACAAGCACAGCCTTCATGACAGGCAAATCCTGCCAGCAGTCACTAGTGTCAGTCTTCAACCATGCTTAGAGATGGGAGTCTCAGGACCTCCTCTTTCCTGACACTGTGTAGGCCTGTCTGAAAGTTTCACATCCATCGTTGCTTTCCACCCTCCTGCATTTTGGCTCACAGAAAAATTTTACATTTCATTCTGGCTGGAGAAGGCTACAAGCTGATCTTAAGATCACTGAGCTATGACACAAACAATTCTCATCCATGTGCAGCACAGGTTGCTGAGAAGTTGACAAGACAGATGCAACCTTTTTCTTTTCATTTGAAAGTTGGTCCATGCCAAGAGGGGAAAAACAGATTTTGTGGGAGATGAGACAAGTATGCATTGAAACTGAAATATTACATCACTTCTTGCATCAAATAGCTCCTATTTCCTTTTTAATATTTGTTCAGCTCAGCTTCCCCCCCCCCCCCCAATCTCTCTCTCTCTCTCTCTGCTCCTCTCCTCCGTCTCTCTTCTCGTCATTTCTACTCAAGTCTCTCTCTCTCTCTCTCTCCCTCCATCATCTTCTCTTGCTCTATGAGTACAAGCGTTCTAGGTCACCCTGAGTAACAAAGCCTGGAGAAACATACTGGGATACATTCCAGGACAATGTTACTTTTTCTTTATGTGCATCATGAAAAGCACTTAGCTCTGTAAGAAAACAGAATGTGACCTAGGCAAAGAGGACATTTTTCTTGTCATTGCTGTCAGGGGACCAGGCAAGCAGGTATGCCCTGGGCTGTTACAGTCATGACCAGCAAACTGAGATGAAAGCCTTGAGTACACTAAACTATGCACACCCAGCAGCTGTTCAGCAAAGGACCTCCACACCTATTCCATTCAGAACAAACACCAGTAAAGAACTGTCCAGGCATTCAACTCATCACAACTACATGGAGGATAATCTTGACTGTATGGCCTCTCCTCAACATGACATGTTTTATGGGCACAAAGGAGAGGGGGAAGGGGGTGGTGGGTGAGTCTGGGAAAAGAGGGAGGAAGAGAGAGAGGAAGAAAGAGAGAGAGAGAGAGGGAGGAAGAGAGAGAGGAAGAAAGAGAGAGAGAGAGAGAAAGAAAGAGAGAGAGAGAGAGAGAGAGAGAGAGAGAGAGAGAGAGAGAAGAGAGACAGAGAGGAGAGGAGAGAGGGAGAGAGTGGTGGGGGGAGGGTGGGAGAGAGAGAGGGGGGGGGGGGGGGTAAGAAAAAAAGGAAGAGAGAAGAAGAGGAAGATAGAGAGGGAGAAAGAGAGAGGAAGAGAGAGAGAGAGAGTAGAGAAGGAGAGAGAAAGAGACGGAAAGGAGAGATGGGAGAAGAGAGAGAGAGAGGAGAGGAGAGAGGGGGTGGGAGAGGAAGAGAGAAAGAGAGGNNNGATGATGGTCCTGTCGTGATACGGCTGTATGTGTGTGTGTGTGGTGTGTGTGTGTGGCTGGTGTGGGAACAGGTGTGTGTGTCGTGTGGGACTGCTGTGTCACTGTGTGTTCGTGTGAGACGCAAGAGATAGTGACTCCACGCAAGTATGAAAAATCTAGAGATGTAAATTGTGATTACCACTGTCACAAACACGTATTTATTTGGTTGACCTATACTACAGAACACTCACCACACACACCCACACTCTGCGGCGATCAGTACGCATTGTTCATCAACCTTGCCCTGCCATCATAAACAACTAACAACCACAACAAAAATCTGACACACACAGTTCTAACGTACAGAAGCAACACAATACAACACCGTCACCATGGCCCAAGCCACATACCACACACACACACACACACACACACACACACAAAATATGAATATCACAAATTAATTTTAAACATTCTGATTTTGCTCCACTTTTTCATACATGCATACATGTACATGTATTAATTACCATGCTAAGGCAAAAGTCCATTCCTACTGCCTCAAACGGTGTTGACATGTGTGGAAAAGTGACAAATTTAAATGTTTCAACCACAATATTATTTATTCATTTATGCATTTTATACTCTAGGAAAAACTGCATGTTCATGGGGGAAATCTTCAAATTTACACGGTAACTTAAAGCTCAGAAAAGCATCTATACATGACATTGTGCGATGACTTTTTCCAGCATTTGCTTGAAAAGTGTTTTGCCAACTATTTTGGCCTTGTTTCTCATGCATGGTCATAAATCATGCATCCTTCAATACACTCAATAGTCATTCAACTCAGGACTATGGAAAATAATGTGTGCCTTATTTTGAATATATATATATATATATGTCAGCTTAAGAGAATTGAATGGCTTAAGTAATTTTTCTGTTAATCCATTTACTCTTTTTCAATTCATCACTGCTTAATAACAAATCTCTGAAAGATGTCCTTCTTTCCTAGTTTGGAATGTGCGCACATTGTACATGAAACTGTGCACAACTGAACATGATAACCACACCCACATGATCCAGAAATTTCACAGGCAAAGTAAAGTTATATCAACTGATATAGGCATTCCACACATGTTTACATGTTTATGCACCAGCAACACCCATTTGTTCACCATTACAGTACCATGCCGATGTCAGTATCAGCAAAGATCTTTGGTATCAGTATCACTAGATCCTTACTAATCTCCATCTACCAGTGTTCTATTGGAAGCTGTAAATCAGAGGTCAGGGAGTGGGTAGAGTCAAAGGTCTGGCAAAAAATGAGGTCAGAAGTCAAGGGAACAGTGCATGGGATCAAGGGTCTTGATACAAGGGTTATCTTGGAGTGGGCAGTCATCCTGCACGGCAACACTCTGGACACCTCAAAGTACAACAGGAGGAGTGCCAAGAAATTAGCCATGCAGGGATGGCAGACATGGAATTTCCTCCCCAGTCAGGTCCTCACCATTGAAATGCACATCAAGGTGTCATTTTACAGGATGAAGGATTTACACCACACCCCAAGAAAGGAACTGCATGTATTTGATCTAGACCAGACTAAGATCGCAGCTATCATGGCTGGGCAAGAGTGAGCTAGGATTTGTGAAGTATGGGAGAATTACAAAACCTGCTTTGCCACATAAATATGATTCAGAGATTAAGGAAAAATTCCTAATACAACATTTTTACATGTGATGTGCTCAGCTCCATAAAATTAATGTGTTCCATCTTGGGGCAAACTATTTGGCTACAAAAATCTCCCGTGTTTGATTTTTGGGCGTTAGCACATACATCACCTATAGGATACCAATGGGCCCCTTAATCTGTCAGCATCACTGGGGTTTTATACAATTTTGTTTTACTTTCAATTATTGGCACTGTGCTCTCTCTCTCTCTCTCTCTCTCTCTCTCTCTCTCTCTCTCTCTCTCTCTCTCTCTCTCTCTCTCTCTCTCTCTCTTCCCTGTATAGTGCATCATGTACGGGTCACTGTTATTAGCACTGATGGTCTGTAAACACATTATGCAGCACACTGACCTACCAAAAGTAGGGCAATGCTCTTGGGTGCACATGTGTGAGAACCCATTTCCATCTTTCCCATTGTTGACAGATGACTCACCCTACAGCAGCATTAACCATCTCATAATCAAGGTAATTATTCTAGCTTTCATCCACAGGCAAATGTTCTGCAGCACTGTGATTCATGCCTAACTTCAAGGTAGCAGTGCACCACCGATTTCCTGGGACACAGAGGAGTTTCATTGATTTTGAGTTAACAGCCAGGCAGATGTTAGTTCTTGGCGTATGCTTGGGCTGGGTAAGTTGACACAACCCTATGCTGCAGTTTTCTGGCCTGAGGCCCACATATCCAGTTTCAGGCTACACTTCCAAGGAGGACTACACATGGGCAGGCCTATTTGAGTATTTCAAGCTGTGACTGCATCTCAGCTACTTTAGTTACCATGTCATGTGTTCTCCTGTTTTAATGCTGCTTGCAATTTAAGCTCTCCTTCATCAGAACCAACCATAAACTTTGTGTAAATGCACACACCTGCCTAGAAATAAAGTTGAATTGCTGATGTCTGTACCTAAATCTTTTCCAAGGACACTGTCACATGATGTAAAAGTTTCATTCCTAGGAAAATGTCTCCATTAAATCCATTTTCACTGTATTTTCAGTCCACCAATCAGGGGAAAGAGACTCCTTAAAGAAAAACAAAATAGAAAGACAGACAAAAGGATGGACAGATGGATAGGGAGAAACACATGGAGACAGTGTTGCTGACAGGTGATGGGACAAATGTACATGTAAACAGGGGAGAGTGTAGCATGAGAGAAAGAAAACAAGGTAGATCTATGGGGAAAAGTCCACACAAATCACCTGAAGCAGACAACTGATGTGCATGCAAAGATCAAAGCAGAGTTGGAAATGGAGATCGAAGAGGCAATGCCCGTTACTCTTACACAAACAACATGCAGGCTACAAAAATGTAACATGCAGTTGATTCTCTCTCTCTCTCTCTCTCTCTCTCTCTCTCTCTCTCTCTCTCTCTCTCTCTCTCTCTCTCTCTCTCTCTCTCTCTCTCATTATGAAATATAATTGGTCATAAATATGTTCTGTATTGTACCAAGCATTTGCATCACCTGCAAGGCTGCAGTTTGTAATTTGGACAACTGTTATATATATATATGTACATTGCCACTGCAGCTAATGATAATGCCAGTCTGGTGTAACAACTATATAGATAGTAGTGTTCAAATGAGTAGATGTCAAATTTGTTTGCAGTTGCAATTGGGCTGATGGCCTCAGCAATAAAGTGAGTTCCGTTCAGTTCAGTTCAGTTCAGTTCAGATCAGTTCAGTTCAGATCAGTTCAGTTCAGTTCAGTTCTGTCTGTCTGTCTGACTGTCTGTCTGTCTGTCTGTCTGTCTGTCTGTCTGATTGTCAGTCTGTCTGTCTGTCTGTCTGTCTGTCTGTCTGTCTGTCTGTCTGTCTCTCACTCACACACACACACACACACACACACACACACACACACACACACACACACACACACATACACACACACACACACACACACACTGTGTATCATACATTCCTCTTTTGGCACAATCACAACACTATGAAAGAAGTGGAGGAGCATAATTTTAACTGATAAACATGAGCTGATTTTCCTAAATGTCAATAAAAAGGTGTTTCATATTAAAATTACACAATAGCTGGAACTTGTTAATACAATTGATATAAAACAATTGATATAAACTATAATAAAGTGAGCTTAGTGACAGTAAAGCAAAATTATCAATCATGCACAGATAAAACCATTTATAGTGGCAATAACATCACATTAGCACATGTTATTTATATAATACCTATGAAAAGAAGGGCGAACATTTATGTTTCTGTATTTTTACAAGTCACAAAATTTTCCAGGAGATGACAAACAGCATTCTTGAGTAAAACTGCATACACTGCTCTGTTCAGATACCATTCTGACAGGAAAATCTGCCACTGTCTCATGAAACTACATACCACACTTTTATACCTGCACTACAAGTTATACAGGTCCCTGACAAACAGACAGAGCGGAACTAACTTGCACATGACCTTAACATAATAACAAGTCAGCCAAGTTACCGTCACTTCAGGTTAAAAACTGAGGTTTTCATCAATTGACGAGTTCCATATTGCTGCATCAGCATTTCAGACCCATCAGTCTGGCATCATCGCACAGGTGTCAATTATCGGCTATCGTGATCGGTTTTGATTTCCTTGAAAATGATTGAACCAAAGCCCATAAATCACCACGAAAGTTCCCACGATTCGACTTGGATTCTCTTTCGTGGGAAAGGCTGAAAAGTCATGCGTAGAAACCATTAATATGCTTCTGGTGAAGCGTGACAGCGACGGAAACTGCCAAAGCAGGTACAGGTGAATACGTATGCAGACTTGGGATTGTTGATAAAGCACACCATATAAATATAATGATTTCCCTTGGCTTCGATATCGAAAGATGTGTCATGTATGGGAACACTGGATCGAGCGAATGAAAATTTCACCTTGTAATACATAGATCTGGTGAAAAACAACATTTTATACGCATGAGCGAGGCGTGAAAATGAAAGCTAACGACAAACGACAGCCGCACCGGCAGCTGCACAGGTAAAGAGGCGGCGACTCGAACGGCGCACCTGCCACAGGTATTCGCCCATGGAGTGCGTAATTGCGACTAAGATTGCATGTGACAGAACACCGCACAACTTACCTCTGAAAAGAATCGGATGTATCAATATATCCAACTGTTTACGGGCTCTCGCCTACATGCATTTTGTAGTCCAATTCATTCACACGTTAGAGCATGAAGGTGAACGTAGAGCGCCATCACAACACAAACGTGTTCTAAAATTAGCCCTCAGCTCAAATAATGGTTGCGATCCATTCACGTATACAGAAAGGGGTGGGGGGGTGATGGGAGAGGGTTCCTGGTTTATTTCTGTATGTTGTATCTTGTGCTTAAGTACTCTCATTAGAGTTTTTATACATTAAATAAATATAAGAATGTACAATTTGCAAAATTTCATAAACTTTTATTTCAGAAACCGTAAGCAGTTGATAACCTGAAACCCCTCAATGAAGAGGTGTTCTGGATGGATCCACATAAACCTACGTCACTTCCTCGCCGCCATTTCATGACCTCCATGGTGCGATCTGAGGAATCAATGACCATGAAAAATAATCAAGAGGAAATCTTGGACGCTTTAACTGGTGTGTCTCGTTGATTTATAAGGAATATATGCAACCAGTTGTAATATTTGATGGAGTATTACACGTTTTGTTTTGTTTATTTATAGATTTTGAAAGACGGCCTTCCAAAGAGATACCTCCCGTGCTCGAACAGTTCCTCCGAGATGTGGCGCAAACCGGAGAGACCCTGTAAGTACACACTACTTTGTCTATAATTACGCCGTGGTAACCAAATTTTGAAGTAAACTACTTTGATACTGTGGTTTACACGAAAGTAACACTTATGACGACATCAATATTGCTTTGAAATAGACGCCATGATGTGTTGTTACCGATCTACTGTTGACATACCAACGTGACCCACCGTGTTTGAATTGCTTCTGCTTGTGTGTTACCCGCCAGGGTTTTTTTAAGGTGGAAGAGGGACATCCTTGATGTAGACATTTGTTTGAGCTCAAGCGAGGCCATATAATCGAGGATGACCTGACGTAATTAAGTTGATATTAAGAAATAGACACACTCGTTCTAATCGCAGTGAAACGGCACGTGCGCCTTTCTCGAGTATTCACGTGTTCGGTATCATGAAATGATTTTGTTTGACGTGCTATTGAATGAAGCTTTTACTCTTCCTTTCCATACTTTAGCAATATTTAGTTAAGTATAAAATGTCAAAATTTATTTTTCTTTGAGTAGGTTCTTGCACTAAATTTTCAAACCCAATGTAATGCAATTAACGTAGGCTCAAATTAAAGTCCTTCAAGAGACACACCCAGTAGACTGAGTGGTACAAAAGGTATATTTCTATCTTAACTAGTTCAAAAGTTGTGGTCGGAAAAGTGGTGAAAAAATGGGTGTTTTTTATAATGCAAATGGGTCCAAAATCTGTGACCAAATTTGGGGATTGATGAAGTAAATTGTCTATATAGATAACTTTGCTTTAAGACATGCAATAGACTTGAAATTTCCAGGAAAAGTACTTCACTCTCTATTGCTTTGGACTGTCTTAAAAAATTCATGCTTTAGCTGTTAAAAATGCTGCAAATATTTATTTTATGGATATTAGGCCTACCGTAAATTCCTGCCTATAAGGCGCACCTTAGTATAAGCCGCACCCCCTGAATAAAAAAAAAAATCAGAAAAATCCATAGATAAGCCGCTTCTTAGTATAGGCCACACAAAATTAACCAAAATAACGTAGTAGAGAACAGTGAAAACAACAGTATGTATTCAAATAACTCAAGAGAAAATAACAGTTACAAACAAACACGTTGCACACACCAGTTCAACAACCGAATCACTTGGGCTCTTCTCCATCATCATCTGCACTGAATCCACTAAAGTCTGACTCTTCTGTATCCGAAATAAACAGATTCAGAATCTCTTCTGGGGCTGAATGGTCTTCGCCGGAAGTGTCACTGTCAGATTCCTCCGCGCCTGCTGCCTCGTGTGTTGCGTCGTCTGCTTTGATGATTTCAGCCTTTCTGAAACCATTCACGATTGTTGACTGTTTTATGGCATGAGCTGTCAGAACCCATTGACACACATCAGCAAACGTTGCACGGCGCATGCGACACGTTTTGGTGAATGATTTCTCCCCTTCAGTCATCCACTGTTCCCATTCATTGCGCATTTTGAGTTTGAACGGCCTATTGACACTGATGTCCAGGGGTTGAAGGTATTTGGTTGTGCCACCAGGGATGATTGCATTGATGGAATTGGTGGACGTGACGGCTTTTTTGATTGTCGGTGTGATGTGAGCCCGCATACTGTCCATGACTAACAGTGCTTTGTTTCGGCGGAAGAAACCCCCTGGCCTTTTGCCGTAGCACTCAGTCAGCCAGGTCTCCATCATCTTCTCATCCATCCATCCCTTTTTGTTCACACGGACGACGATCCCTTTGGGCAGTTTCTCTTTCGGCATTGTGATTCGCTTGAAAATCACCATCGGCGGCAGTTTTTCACCTGATGCAGTGCATGACAAAACACAAGTGAAATGCGTTTTCTCATGCCCGGTTGTTCTCAGCTGCACCGAAGACTCTCCCTTTTTGTTCACAGTGCGTGTCAATGGAAGGTCGAAGGTCAATGGCACCTCATCCATATTAATTATGTCCTGCGGACCAATCAGATTCTCTGTTACTTGCTTCTGTGTGTAGTTGCGGAAAGACGCAAGTTTCTCAACAAAGTCCGGCGGCAGCTGTTGGCACAAAGTTGTACGCGCATGTATGGACAATCCTTTGCGTCTCATGAAACGGAAACACCAAGAAGTCGGTAAGATTCAGACTGGATGCAACTGTGCGCGCTTTAAGACGAAGCTGTACAGTGGAAACACCGCGACCATCAACACGTTGTGTGTTAATCCAGTCTTCAAGTTCAAGTTCGTCTTCAAGTTTTGGCCAACGTGCTTTGCAACCTCGGAATGCTTTCTTGGACTTCTTGCACTTGGCAAGTTCACCTTCCTGTTTTCGCCACTGCTGAACCATAGATTCGTTGATGCCTAGTTCTTGGGCGGCAGCGCGATTCCCTTTCTCCAAAGCTTTGGCGATGCCATCCAGTTTGAAAGCTGCATCATAGACTTGGCGACGTGTTTTCGGCATTACTTTCGGTCTTGTGTGTGTTACTTCTGTTGGGTTGAATGTGTAACTGATCGATCATTCCTAACTTTGACTGCCAACTCACAGCTGTCTGTGCCGTGTGAGTGTGAGTTGTTGTCATACGACGAACTTCGCATAGCAACAATAAACTTAAAGGTAAGTGAGCGAATTCAAGTCCACTTTCTCGAGAAAAATCCATAGATTGGCCGCACCGGTTTATAAGCCGCAGGGGTCCGTTCATGAAAAAAAGGCGCGGCTTATAGGCCGGAATTTACGGTACATCGTATCAAAGAACTTGAGAAACAAGAAGCGTCACTCCGCAATTTTACGCAGAACAAGATTTAGCCGGTGGTTTGCGTGAGTTGCGTCCCTTGTTTTTGGTTGGATCATGATGGATCGCCATGGCAGGCAAAATCGATTATGCTCTAGCTACCGATTTTATGAGCCAGTGAGTCTCTCAAACTGACAATAAACTGATGGTGACTGCTCTAGTGTTAAAACTGCCAAGAAAGGCGCAACACAGGCCACACCGTCTACTCATGATTGATCCAACCAAACTAAAGGGAAGTAAGCAAAAATTACTCGTGAGTGACTGTGACGTAAAACGCAAGCAAAATCTCGTCCTGCGTTTTTTTACTATACAAGATACAAGAGTGACGCTTCTTGTTGTCTCAAGTTCTTTGATCGTATGAAGTCAAAATCTCTTTATAGCAATCTGAAAAAAATATTTATGATGTGTCATCGCCTTTAGTGATAAAAAATTATTTTCAGCATGCATTGGGCCAAAAAAAAAAAATGGTGTGGTTACGGTAACCCGACCTACCCTATTCTGGGGCGCCGACCCTACATCTTTTTATTGAAAATGTTGAAGTTTTTTTAAAATATCAAAGTTGTGGGTTGAGGGCTGGGCTGTCAAGTCCCTGAGCGCTGAGCCGCCGACATGAAGCTGGGGAGGGGGGGGGGGGGGGGGGGGTTCTACGTGACGGTCAAAAGTTCAGTTCGACGCTCAGCGCTGAACCGCCAGCATAAAGCGGGGTGTGTGTGTGTGTGGGGGGGGGGTTCTTCGTGACGGTCAAAAGTTCAGTTCCAGGCTTTGAAAAATCGTAGTTTTTCCCTGACGATCGTAGCATCGTAGCAAGCACGGCGGAAATCGTAGCATGCTACGCCTAAATCGTAGCACTTGGCAGCTCTGGTGATGTGACCACGTGCAAAGCAGATGGGGATGGGTTTGAGTTGGCTTGGGGTTTGACTGTTGGAGAGGTCGGGGACACGTTTTTGAACTGAAGGCGATACATTTCAAATGTGAAGTTTTTCAAGCCGAGAGTGAGGAAGATGAAGAGGATGATCAACATGCAGTGCTCACAAGTTCATGATGCATTTCAATTACATCTGGTTCACGTTAGGGGCACCGATGGTTGGTCACATGATACTGACACTAGCAGGACAGACAATCTCATATCAGCCATACAGACCTGTTTACCTATACGATTTTGGCGTATTTTTTACGCCAAACTATTGAAAATACGACTACTACGACTTGTGTGGAAAAATAGGACAATCGTGAAATCGAAAAATACGACAATGGTGAAATCAAAAGGGTTTTTTTCCCCGTGAAGTTTTGATCCACAATTTACTTTTCCTGCTGCTGGAAGCAGTCTCCCACTCTTCGAGTTTTGTTTTGACAAGAGCTCTTCATCGGACATTTGTGTAATATGGGTTGACAACACTGTTGTGACTGCATGGTGTTCCCAGAGGGCTGTTTAGTTTAGCTACAGAATGCTGGGGTAAGAAGTGGGTCAAGCTATCTTAAAATAACATTTGCAGGGAGGAAGGATACCTCCCGCCTCTCTCTCTCTCTCTCTCTCTCTCTCTCTCTCTCTCTCTCTCTCTCTCTCTCTCTCTCTCTCTCTCTCTCTCTCTGTCTCTCTCTCTCTGTTTCTGTCTCTCTCTCTCTCTGTCTCTCTCTCTCTCTGTCTCTCTCTCTCTCTCTCTCTCTCTCTCTCTCTCTCTCTCTCTCTTGTCTCTCTCCATTATGACGCTTGTAACATGATGCGTTGGGCACACTCGATCATAAGCTGAATCCGCTTTGGAGAAAACGGGAAAACAAACAAATACTGTATACAGCTGCAAAGATGTCAATAAACGTACTCCAGAAGTACCCAACAAATGAACGTTGTGGAAATTCTAGTTTAGTCCAAACGAAGCACAGATATCCAATGGCATGTAGACACAGCGCGAGCTATCGCGAGCGTAGAATATGAGATTTCGGGAAACTGCAGCAGTGTTCATAAACGAGAATGATTCCCAAGTGAAAATACATAGAGCAAAGAGGCCAAAATCAGTTCAGGCGCGCTGCGGGATGCAGCGGTCAAGGGGGAGATAACTCTTCACTTGCATTGCCTCTTTGTTTGCAAATCAAAAGCTGCATTTTTGAAATTGTCGGTCCGCGCAAAAAATACGCACAGTTTTAAAAAAAATACGCATATCTGAACCAGTGAGTACGCTGAGGCAAAATTTGGGGTACCCAGGTCTGGCCATATCTTCACTGGTAAGTCAATGCTTTTCTTTACATAATTCCAAGAGAAGTTAAGTCAAAATTGTTCAAAGGGAATATCCGCTGCCTGTTCGCACACTTATTTCCAAGTCGAGTAGGTTTAATTTGGTTTCCACGAGAAATAAAAAGTAAAAAAAAAAAAGTTATTGCCGACCTACCTACCCTATTTTTTTTGGCTATGTTACCTTAACCACACCAATATTTTTTTTGGCCTTATCATCAGTATTCATGTATTGTCCATGCCACTTTTTCTACCTGGCTTTCTGTGACCTATCAAATGCACGTGCTGGCAGTGTGTGTGTGTGTGTGTGTGTGTGTAAAAATCAAGTGGTGAGTCTTGGGTTCAGTGGCATTTGTGGGAAGTAATAATTCTCTAATTTGGTATACACAGTTATTGATCGTTCAAGCAAAGGATGAGATATTGAGGCAATTTAATGGTGTTCCTGATAATGCTTCCTCTCATGTGTGCAGTTATTAAACCATCAATAAAATGACAGGATTGAGGCAATCTAGCTGTGGTCATGATCATGAGAGCTTTGCTGAAGTCAAAACATTTCTGTTGAAACAATTCTAAAAGGCTTTAGTTTAGCAGTATTCATTGGGATTTTTTGGGGGGATGAAGAGGGGTGGGGGGGGGGGGGATTCTCTTCCCTTTCTTCCCTTGTATTGCTTGCTTGCTTGTTGGCCCATTTTGTGTCTGAAGAAGATGCTCCAGCACGGCAATTTATCTGTGAGTTTGCATGTGACTCCACAGCCCCAGTCTGGAGCACAGAATCTGTGGCTGGAAACCAGTATATATAGCAAAGCGCAACCTAGGATCCTCTGACGAGCGTACCTTATATAACCGATCAAGATAACGCGGGGCTAGGGGATAAATCGAGTGTTAAAAAGATAAATCGCCGTTGTGAATACGGGCCCAGGCCTCCTTAAGTTAAAGTGGGTGTCAGCTTGGTGGACCATGGCTTGCCAGCATTCTTGATTTCTGGCAAATTCCTCCAACTCCCTTTGTTTAATCATGCACCAGTTGAGATTGGATTTGAAGGAATCTTAGTAGCGTTTCTTGGCTCCACCTTGGTGTCTCTTGCCGCACACAAGTTTGCCATACACTACAGTAGACGTCTGGACATGCAGAGTCTCTCTTATACACACACACACACACACACACACACACACAAAGTAGACAGCCATGGGTTTGTTATGGTGCATTCCCTTGTATCAATTTTTTTCTTCTCTTTCCTTGAACACAAATGAAGAACAGTGCATTGGAATGGAATAGATTGCTGATCAGGAGAACTTTATGAAAGGCCAGGGCTTGTGGTGCTGAACAGGAAAGGATGTGGCCATTCCTGAGCAGTGAGGGAGACTGCAACATCTTTTGGGGAAAGTGTGAAACCACTTAAGCTTCCAGGCTCTCATGCTTGCCTCTAGTCTGCAGAGCCTTTTATTTCTCAGGAATGCCAATGATCAAAAGCTTCATGTCTTGCAGACCTGTCTGAAATTGTATTCATTCCATTCCATACTTCCTCTAGGGTTTCATAAGCACCACCAAAGTAATACATAGTGCTGCTGCTGCCTATCCAATCTGCCTTAAAACCCTGCTTTGTGTTAGTGTTACAGTTCCACTTTTAATGTGAATCGCACCTTAGACATAAACCACAATGTCCCATAATGATATCCGCCATTACTGCTGCAGGGATGTTCTAGAGGTTTTTTGTTGTTGACTACCCCACAGGGCAAGTTGCTCATAACATTTACTAGGTTGCAAGATTTTTTTACTAGCCAGCTTTGTGTCAATGAGCAACCAATCTATCTTCTCTCTGTCTGAAACATAGTACCATTTACCTTGAAATGAACAAGTGTTATTTCTCTTGTTCATATTCTTTCTCTTGATTGTTTTGAATCCAGGTTTTTTTCTTTCGGCAGCTTACTTGCTTATAATTTATATAACAAAAGCATATATCAAAGATCAAATTTGTTCTTGTTGCAAACCAGTTGCCTACATGACAGAAGGTCTTGCAACATGTTGTATCATAAGGAGCAAGATGACGGATGTTGCAGCAGACATGTCTGTTGTAATCAACTCTTGGAGCCAAGGAAATAAGTGTGACAGCTGGAAATCTCATTAAAGTGCTTTATGCATTTTTTTAGTAGCCTGTCAGGGGAGTGACTGCAGTTTTATCTAGCCCAAGGAAATGTTTACTTGCCTAGAGTGTTTGGGCAAGTGGATTTGAAACCCTCTGGTGGAATTAATTCCATTCAATTTTCTGCCCTCACCCCTCAGCAAAACTGTGGGCTGCCAACACCAGTTTTCCCGCTCAAAACTTCATTTTTGACTCACATGCGAAGCAAAAGTGAGTCTATGTACTCACCCTTTTCGGACGTCCGGGCGTCTGTAAAAAACTTTAACGTTGGAATTTTTCTCGGAGACTATTATTATTAAGTCTATCAACACCCAATTTGGCATGATGGTGTAGGACGACAAGGCGTACAAAAACATACATAGTGACTTGACCTTGCTTCAAGGTCAAGGTCGCAGGGGCCGTAAATGTTGTCTAAAAAACAGCCATTTTTCCCATTTCCCCCTTTTCCTCTGAAGTTTTTGAGATTGGATACCTGACCTATATGATATATAGGGCAAAGTAATCCCTATCTTTTGATACCAGTTTGATTGACCTTGCTTGAAGGTCAAGGTCACAGGAGCTCTTTAAAGTTGGATTGTATTCATATTTTGAAGTGACCTTGACCCTGAACTATTTAAGATAACTCTTCCAAACTTCATAACATTGTAGTACACATGTTATACTTTCATCATGAGACACATTTGGTCACATATCACCAAGGTCAAGGTTTTTTTACCCTTATGAAATGTGACCAATATGGGGTAGTGAACCAATTGTGCTTCCTATGTCTTGAATTAACAGCTTTGTGTAAAGCAGTTCTTAGTGTATGATGTCATTGCTAGGTTTTGTTGTTTGACCTTGAAGGTCACCTGAAAGTCAAGGTCATGTAAAGGTCAAGGTCAAGCATGAGTCGTATGGGCTTTGCCCTTGTCAAAATGAGTAAGCATGTGAGGAGGAATAAGTAGTCCTACCACAAGATTGTCAAATGTCTGCTAAGTTTATAACAGTGAGTTGAAAGAAAACAGAGGCTAGCTGGGGCTTAGTTTACAGCAGGAACGTAAAGGAAATGGCATCAACTTGTGGAGATTGACTTTAAAGTCAGTTTGGGATTTTATGTGTTAATATGTGCTGCCTGTTGCCTTGACCTGTAACTCTTTCCCGTATTGAATATGGCTAGAGGTAGTATATGGACAGAACATCTATTTCTGCCTTCCAAAGGCAATAAGTCATAATCATGAATAGGGTAGTATAGTCATTTGTGACAGTGCATGAGAAAATTGGTCTATAGTTAGAAAAACGACTCATTGAAATGTATTTCAACCAAAACTATTCATTCATTTGTTCATGGAGGAAATCTGGAATTTTTTAGTGATGTAAAGCAAGGCAAATAAAATTGTGTCATAATATACTGATGACTTTTCTCAGCATTTGCTTGAAATTTTTTTGGACCTATTTTAGACTTGTTTCTCATGCATAGTTACATTTGTCAGACCTAGAGGGAGTTGGGGTGGGTTTGGGGTTGAATTGTTGAAAGAGTCTCATCCCGACTTGTCTGTTTCCATTCCCCATTAAAGATTCCCATGGTCACGAGTGAAGGTGCTCTTCAAATGGAAGCTGGAGCAGGTGATGGCTGAGTTCAATGAGGACTCCCCCATAGACCACCTGCCCACCTTTCCCAATGTGGAAAATGTCAAGTTTGAGGAGTACCGGCGAAGGATTCTGGCTGCAGTGGAGAAATTCCATGGGTAAGCATGTGTTGACTATCTGCAAATAGTTTGTATAGACCCAGTAATTATTTTGTATATTTGTCTTAGTTTTATATGATAAGTGTGCAAGAGAGACCGTGGGCGTGTGCTTTGTCTATGTCCCCTTTCTCTGTTCTCTATTGTTTGCACTAGGTTTGATAGAGGGTTGTGAGGACAATGGAGTCTGCATTGCCCTCAGTAGATCTACATGCACTCATTGCTGCAAGATGTCCTTGGATTCTGAAATGTCCTCAGGGCGTGGCAAGTATTCCCCCAACCTGACAAGAATGAGATGGGGTGCTGACAGGAGGACGGAAATCTCTGATTTCCAGGTACTAAATTCATGTTGCTACTAATGCTGAACATTCAACCCCCCATTAACCTTAGTAAATTATTTGCCCTCATCATGCATTAATTTTGCTCAGGTTCAGCCTAATTAATGTCTTTGCACAGAGAAATAAAAACACAAACATGCGCACCATACACATGCACAGCATCTATAAAGTTTTCCTTGCTTTTTTTTCTTCCTGATTACCCTTTATACTATCAGTAGGCTACACACAGGCAATGAAAATGTACACCATGCTTTATCCTTTCAAAAGGGTTATAAGGGGTGAGAAATGCTCTGAAATCACCAGTACATCCCAATGGATCCAGCAATGGATACATGTCATATTTTAACACATAACATCCCATACCACCCGCTCTGTCCCTTGCTTTGGACTGTACCACACCATTCCCATACCGACCTAGCTATCAGCCAAGCCCAGGCTGGTCTCTTGCGCTTTTCCTTCCTGTAACTCATAGTTTTAAATTAAGCAGTCACCTGATGATCTAGCAGCAGAGCTGACTGCTGTTCTTCATGTGGTTGCTAAATTTACTACACGGAGTTCAGGAAGGGAAATTCGAGAACTTATGCACACCTTCACTGGCGTCAAGGGTTGGTATGGGAATGGTGACAAGTGGAGTGTAGCAGTATGGGATGTTGCATGTGAATAATACTTGTGCTCATGCATGGTTGCTTGTATGTTATAGTAAGACATTGCTTGGGTGCTTTGACTTCAGCTGTTATGTGCAATTTTTTCACAGGGTGCCATTCACAATCCAGAGATTGTGTGAGCTGATTACAGAGCCCAAGAAACACTACAAGAAGAGTGACAAATTTTTGAGGGGCATCGAAAAGGTGATGTGACTTTCCAGAGTTGTCCTGAATTTGACAAGGTCTCTTTGGTAACTGTGTTTCATTTGATGTGTTTTTTGAACCTCCAGAAAAACCATAAGGCTTTCTCCAATGCATAATTTCTCTTGAATGCTTCATTAAATTGTTTTGCTAGAGTCAATCCTGTGCAAGGAACTGGCAATGGAACCTCTTTCCTTGTTCAGTGTATAGTGGACATTAACCCTAAGCATGTAAATGCATGACTAATGTTTCAATCTATCAGGCCTTGTGTTACTTCAAGAAGAAGAAGAAAATCAAGGGCCTGTTTTAATAAAGCTTTCCATGATGGAGTTACATATTCAGTCTCTTGTTTTGTGTGCTATCTGCTCCCAGACATCATTTCATTGATGTGAGCTTGGTATAATATTTTTATGAACTGCAGACTGAAGAAAATGTCAAACATGCTTTTCAAGTGGCTGCTGTTTGTTGTAGAATGTCCTGGTTGTCAGCACTGTGGATCCAATGGGAAGGTAAGCTGGCCTTGGCACTCGTGGATTTGCCCGTGCACTTTCAATCCGAAACTGTGTTAAAATGTTGCTCCAAGCAGCCCGTGCACTTTCAATCCGAAACTGTGTTAAAATGTTGCTCCAAGCAGCCCGTGCACTTTCAATCCGAAACTGTTGAAATGTTGCTCCAAGCAGCCCGTGCACTTTCAATCCGAAACTGTTGAAATGTTGCTCCAAGCAGCCCGTGCACTTTCAATCCGAAACTGTTGAAATGTTGCTCCAAGCAGCCCGTGCACTTTCAATCCGAAACTGTTGAAATGTTGCTCCAAGCAGCCCGTGCACTTTCAATCCGAANNNATCCCCCCAAAAGATCAAGAATGGCATTTTAGGAGGAGAAAATAGCCATTTATTTATCATCAGAGTAGCGCGATTTAGCGGACAGACAGCTTCCGGTACTTCTTATTTTCTTCTTTTACTTCGATTTCTACCAAACTTAAGCCCGCCCCTTCGTGTTTCGTGACATTGATATGTAGGTGGAACCGTTATTTAAACGACTTGACCATCCGATATTACGTTAAAGGTCCTGACTTCTGTTTTTATTACATTGACTCGAGGCTTTTGCAGGCCAGGAAGGAAATTGCGTCTGTCCGGATTCTAACGTTCACCACCAATCACACGCTCACAAAGTCAACAAAAACAACATTGATGAACAAACCATGTATAATTCTTAATTTAGAATAGCTGCTTTTTCCATTTGGTTGACAAAAAGAAGTCAAAATTGGTACAGTTTGTAAAAAATTCCCGACTTTTCTCAGCCATGTTCTCAACACTACCAGATTGTGAAACCTGCCAATAGCTAATTAGGAAAAGTGAGGTCATTTATAATACACACCATATGCCCTTTCTCTGTACAGATTTGAAAAAGGCTTGCTTAAAATGCGATACCATTTTTACTTGCAAAAATGTACAATTATATAGTGTTATGTAGAGGTGCAATGATTGCTTCCTATTTATTTTCATACAGAGAAATACTTTATGAACATAGATGCCTGCTGTTAGCATTGAAACCAGCTTTATATGGGGTAAATAGAAAACATCAACTATGATCAAGCAAATACTGCAAGGCAGATTCTCACATTAATTTCTGATGGGCTTTTCATAAGATTTCTATCCATGCTGAAATCATTTTCCATTCAGTCACCTCGGCCTTTGCTTGTCGTATGCTGCAACACTGACACCTTGTTGTGCTGCAGTCTTTTTTGAAGATGTATAATGAAGAGAGGCTGTCTTCAAAGCATCCACAAGGACAAGACATAGGCTTGTGAGGGATTAAATACCCCCACCCACTCCTCTCTTCCCCTTGTCTCAGAAAATTGAAGCAGAATACTGAAAGTCCTCCTCTGAGAACTGATTGAATGGTTGCTCAGAGGCATCTCTGTATGAATAAAGAATGTCATGAACTGCCATGTAAATCTTTGGTCATTGCTTTGCCACAAAACAGGCAGTGTCATAGAGATGTAAAACCTCTGATAGAAATCCGTTTGGCCCCAGGGCTGTGTACATCTGACAGTCTTAGTAGCAGTGATTACTCTAGCTTAGAATACTTTAAAAACTGCACGGTAAACAGGGGTGTTCAAAAGTATTTGGGCTTACTAGCTTGCAGGGCTGGTTAGACACAAAGGTTACTAGCCCACCACCATTTCATACCAGCCAGCCTTCTATACAAATGAATCAAAAAGTGGAAGCATTTTCCAAACATACCGACTCATAATGTCTTTATTGAAGATGATATCGTATACAATATATTTTGGTTTTAATTTTTAAAACTGACTAGAAAACTAAAAAGTAAATGAATTAACTGCTGAATGACCAAAACATCCAAACTTTTAATTCACAAAGAACAATTTCAGATTCAGAACTGACAAACTACAAATTCAGATTAACAAAACAAATTTTGCCCTAGAATCTCACCAGGTATAAAATCATAAACTTAGCAATACTGAGCAGTTGTCAAAAACAATCCAGCTGACTAGAATGCAGTAAACAATTAACCATTAACCGGTAAACTCAAAACTGACTAGGAATCTTCACAAAACGGAGAGCATTCTGGAATTAAATGACTATAAACTGTACAGTACTGAGTAGTCATCGAAAACATTCAAGCTGACCAGAAAACACTAGAGCCATGTAAACAATTAAGCATGAGCCAACTCCAAAGTGACTGGGAAACTTCACAAACAAATGGCATTCTGGAACAAAATGGCACAACTACCAATCATCATGGAACTTGAGGACAGACAGTTTGAGTTCATTCACTCTGCCTTACTGTTGTCTTCTGTTAGTGATCTCAATGTGCTAATGAAACACTCCTTTTCAGAATTTGCTGATCTCCTCCGCCCACCCTCAACCTCCCACTCCCCAAGCATTCTCTTTATTTTCTTCTTTTTACAGATTGTAAAACTTACTTATAAATTGCAAATTTACACCAACAAAAAAGAATCCAACTTAACATTTACTACCTTTGATACAAGAGCAAAACCAGAAAAATGTAAACTAAAAGCATATAAACAATAAAACATAACCAACTCGTTACTGACCAAAACTTCTTTGAACAAAAGATATTCTGAAATGCCAAGCCATAACTATCACTTCCTTGTGAGCAGATGGAGTTTGAACAATGTTCACAGCCACTGCAACAGGCCCTGATGAGGGTAGATGGAGGTCAGCAAAAGGCCATGCATTAGTGGTTAATTTTCTGCACTGATACTTGAGTGGCAGAGGTAATGTTCATTCACTCTGCTCCACTGTAGTTATCCATCAGTGTAGCTGTCTGTCAGATCCTCAATGTATTCTACATGGAAATGCCATTTTTCCTGGAACAAACATCTATCCTCCTCATACTCCTTGTCTTTCTTCTTTTTTTCATTGTTATTATTTTTTTTTCCCTGGTGGTAGTTTATCCGCATTGCTCGTGTGCACAACAAATGCATCCATCAAAGTTGCTGGTCAAGAATTCTGAATTCTATTTTTAGTTTATGAATGCAGTCAAAAACATTACTGCAACTCTCAAAGCTTGTTAATGCGAGACATAAGAAACATGGCAGACGCTTCTGCAAATTGAAATGACAATTGTTATCATGTCTCGGACAATTGAAAATGGCATTGAAGCACTTGCATTTTATTTTTGACTCACATGCGAAGCAAAAGTGAGTCTATGTACTGAGCCGTGTCGTCCGTCCGTCCGTCCGTAAAAAACTTAAACGTTGGATTTTTCTCGGAGACTATTAAGTCTATCAACACCAAATGTGGCATGATGGTGTATGATGACAAGGCCTCAAAAAACATACATAGTGACTTGACCTTGCTTCAAGGTCAAGGTCACAGGAGCCATAAATGTGGTCTCAAAAACAGTCATTTTTCACATTTTCCCAATTTTCTCCCACGTTATTGAGAATGGCGACCTTAGCTACAAGTGGTATATAGGTCAAAGCAAGCCCTATCTTTTGATACCAGTTTGGTTGACCTTGCTTCAAGGTCAAGGTCACAGGAGCTCTTCAAAGTTGGATTGTATACATATTTTGAAGTGACCTTGACCCTGAACTGTGGAAGATAACTGTTTCAAACTTAATAATTATGTGGGGCACATGTTATACTTTCATCATGAGACACATTTGGTCACATATCATCAAGGTCAAGGTCACTTTGACCCTTATGAAATGTGACCAAAATGGGGTAGTGAACCACTAAAAGTGACTATATCTCATGGTAGAAAGTGCCAATAAGCACCATTGTGCTTCCTATGTCTTGAATTAACAGCTTTGTGTTGCATGACCTTGGATGACCTTGACCTTGGGTCAAGGTCACATGTATTTTGGTAGGAAAAATGTGTAAAGCATTTCTTTGTGTATGATGTCATTGGTAGGTTTAGTTGTTTGACCTTGACCTTGAAGGTCACCTGAAGGTCAAGGTCATATAAAGGTCAAGGTCAAGCATGTGAGTCGTATGGGCTTTGCCCTTCTTGTTAATCACCTGTTAGGGGAGCAACTTGCAGTTTTAAGTTTCTCTATGCAATGTTTACTGTCCTTGGGCAACTGGGTGAGTAGGTTTGAACATCCGTGGTAAAGGGTGCACTATATGTCTTTGTCCAGGCGGGAGGTCTCCGAATCCAAGATACTGGTCAATGGGCTGGACACCAACGGCTGCTCGCCCAAGGCAGACAGGTCTGGGGAGGAGGACCATGCTGTCCCTGAGATCCATGCCATGGTGGATGTCCCTGCTGAGTCTTCGGACAATGTGAGCACCAAGTGGCCCATGTCCATCCCTGCCATCTCTGTGCCTGGACCCTCGTTATTCACGGCCTCCTCCTCCATGTCTTCAATCACAACCACCACCCCCTCCACGCAGCAATCTTCCCCAGCCCCGGCAGCAGCTCAGGCTGAGGAGGAGAAGGAGGCGAAGGCAGAGTCAGCCTCCAATGGCTTACATCCCGAGGAAGAGGAGATGGAGGACAGGGAGGCAGTATCGGGAGAGACTGACAGCCAAAGCAGCTCTTCTGATGACAGCTTGCCCTCTGCACCTGCGGACGCCTCTGAGGCATCAGAGCTTCCTTCCAGCAATTCGGAAGCTGAGGAAAGTCACCCAGGTGAGCAGGCAGATGAAAAGTTACTATACTTGTAATGTTACATCTTTTCAAATGTCACATATAGGAGAGAGAAAGGGGTTGAGAGTGGGTAAGACAGGATAGCATAATTTTGTGCGTGTTTCACATTTGGTTTTTTGACTCACATGCGTAGCAAAAGTGAGTCTATGTACTCACCCGTTTCGTCCGTCCGAGCGTCCGTTTAAACTTTTAACGTTGGATTTTTCTCGGAGACTATTAAGTCTATCAACACCCAATTTGGCATGATGGTGTATGATGACAAGGCCTCAAAAAACATACATAGTGACTTGACCTTGCTTCAAGGTCAAGGTCGCAGGAGCCATAAATGTTGTATAAAAAACAGCCATTTTTCACATTTTCTCAATTTTCTCTGAAGTTTTTGAGATTGGATACCTCACCTATACATGGTATATAGGGCAAAGTAAGCCCAATTTTTTGATACCAGTTTGGTTGACCTTGCTTCAAGGTCAAGGTCACAGGAGCTCTTCAAAGTTGGATTGTATACATATTTTGAAGTGACCTTGACCCTGAACTATAGAAGATAACTGTTTCAAACTTAATAATTATGTGGGGCACATGTTATACTTTTATCATGAGACACATTTGGTCACATATCATCAAGGTCAAGGTCACTTTGACCCTAATGAAATGTGACCAAAATGGGGTAGTGAACCACTAAAAGTGACCATATCTCATGGTAGAAAGTGCCAATAAGCACCATTTTGCTTCCTATGTCTTGAATTAACAGCTTTGTGTGGCATGACCTTGAATGACCTTGATCTTGGGTCAAGGCCACATGTATTTTGGTAGGAAAAATGTGTACAGCATTTCTTAGTTTAGTGTATGATGTCATTGCTAGGTGTAGTTGATTGCCTTGACCTTGAAGGTCACCTGAAGGTCATGTAAAGGTCAAGGTCAAGCATGTGAGTCGTATGGGCTTTGCCCTTCTTGTTTCTTCGGGTAAACTTTACTATAACTGCCTATCTATTATCCTGTAGCCCACATCACTGCAAGACCTCTACAGCTGCTGTCATATCTGATTGCAGCAGGGTGCCAGGGCCACTCAGACCAGGACTCGAGCATCACCACGTCGGATGGGGCTGGTGAAGTGAGCATGCAGTGGCCAGGGCACTCCATGACGGTCAACAACAGCGCTGAGGCCTCAGCCTGCCCTCCCAGCTCCAGTCCACCCCAGGCCTCAGCCTGCCCTCCCAGCTCCAGTCCACCCCAGGCCTCAGGACCTTCATCTGAGGTGACCATCAGCACCAGCAACAGTACCTCCCCCTCCAGTGACCCTGACCTCCCCCTTTCGGATAAGTCGAACAACGCAGAGTCTGAGGCAGAGGCCAGGTCTACCTCGCCCCTTGGGGAGGAGGAGAGAGAGGACTCGAGCCAGGAGGAGTGCACTGATGAGTGCGGCCCTGCACAGCAGCAGCAGTGTGAAGTGGACAGTTCTGAATCAACAGAAAGGGAGAGTGATGGTCAAGACAGCTTGACAGCTGAGGAGTTGGCCTGCCAGGCAAGCAATAGTGACTTGACAGACTCTGCTGGGGCAGAAGTGTCCGTATCCTCAAGTGAACTGGCAGAGCAGGCAGAGCATTCTGCTCAGGCCCCATCCTCAGCAGAAGACACAGAGGCTGAGGCACCAGTGGAGATGGAGCAGGAGAAGGAGGAGCAGCAGGAGGAGGAAAGGCAGCAGGAACCAACGCAATCTGAGGAGGAGCCAATGGAGCAGGATTGAGCAGCTGGCCTTGCGGATTTTCTGGTCATTTTTCACAGTCGCCATCAGTGTTTGCATCCCCATCTTGCAGTCATGTTCGCTGTTGTACCAACTCAGGAACTTGTCATGAAATTTATGGAGCAATCTTCTTCCCCCCCCCCCTCCCTTTCATGGCTTGGTGAGTGCACCATGGTCCAATGTGATTTGGAACCATTTTGTAGGCATAAGGTGTAATTACTTCTGTAAAAATTGTGTAGTACAGTACAGTAGTAGCTAGTTGTGCCTTGCTCAAGCTTCCTTGGTTCAACTATTTATGTAAGCTTTGCCCATGCTTTCAAACTCCTTGTAAGTATTGTTAGCTGTCAAACTTTTGAAGAATAGTTCATTTATTATATGGTTTGTAATTAACAAATATGAAGTGTCACAGCAGCCTTACCTTTAGAGAATGAGGGAAAGGAATTGCTTTTGATTGAAAGAGGGTGACTTAGAGTCACAAGTAAGTTATCTGTAAATGATAAATGTCATCAGAACATGGTCTGTCTTTATATTTGGTCATGTGGAAATTTGGATTGCATCATGTGGATTACTTTGGTGTGAACATAGCATGCTCATCTTTTGTACAGATGTTTTTGCATTTAGGCAACCTAGCGTCCAAGAATGGAGTTGAGAGCAAGTGCAGCAGTGATAGTGGTTTTGAGGATGGGAGTGAGCATGGCCATTGTGAAGTGATTTGTCTTTTATAAATGCAATACTGCACTATCTGAGCCATCCCTTCATCACTGGATGTCTGAAGATTTTTTCTGGGTGACTGGTGGGTGAATGTCCACATTCAGAGCCTTGTTCCAGACGTTTGAGAAATCCCTTGTGTAAACAAGAACTGGGTATACACACATCATCCATGTTGCAGAACTTGCTCTATGATTGCCTTGATGATAACTAATGACTCTGTAACCTGTGAAAGGAATTGTTATTATGGGTTTATTTTGTCAAGACATGTCTAGCTGTATTAATAATTCATATGCAGCGGATTAGACCTGTCATGTTCCTTGCTACTGCAAATTATCTTGGCAGGTGCTGCAATTCTGGAACAGAGGCTTTCTGATAGATGAAGATAGAGTTCTCACTGGGGACTTGATAAGCTAAACCCTGCCCTGGGAGAAGAGCTGAATGGATGCTGTTGAAAATCTGCCAGGATTTTGTCTAGTTGTGACTTTCAAGCTAGAGGACTGATATGGAGTTGGTGAGGACTGGTATGGAGTCTTTGAGGACCAGGAACATGGGCTACTTGAAAAGTTCGTGGTCTTGCTCCCTTGCAGTGTGGCAGGTCCTTCTCCAGTTTTGAATGGGAAATCTAAACAATTTTGCTCTCAATAGAGTCAATGGAAGTTAACTTACTGAAGTTTGACCTCTCTCTTGAGACCTTCTACAGCTCTCATAGTCTCTCTCTCTCTCCCTCTCGCCCTCTCTCCCTCCCTCCCTCCCTCTCTCTCTCTCTCTCTCTCTCTCTCTCTCTCTCTCTCTCTCTCTCTCTCTCCCTCTCTCTCTCTCTCTCTCCTTCCCTCCCTCCCTCCAGCTTATCTCACCTGTGAATTAGCTAGAGGATGGCTCTTGAGCCATTCCTCATACTGAAGAATTTCCTTGAGATCTTTCATCTGCAACTAATGCGTGATCTATAGGGTTAGAACACAAGATCAGAAAGCAATAAATCTTGTATTGAGAGCTCCCAGCAGAGAAAAGGATGTCATTCAATTAGTATATTGAATGAGCAAGTGGTGGGGTGATGAAAATCCACGTGCGTGTGTCTATTTTGTACCAGTAGCACTGTCATTTGGGATGTCTTGGCAGCTTGCTGACCATATCGCTGAACTAAACTGGAGTAGTTTTTAATCTGGGGGCTTGTTTTAGTATTTTAATAAATGTGTAATGTAGCCCCGAATACTGGAATGCTTGAGTGCAGGATTCATGTGAAGTTATAGGGTATTTCCCTATTGTCTCAGGCAGTGCAACCCAACACCTTGGCTAGTCCGACAGTGCGTACAGTCTTGCTTTACTGCCCTGCTCTTTGCACAATACCTAGCGTGTGCTGTATGAATCTGTAGCGGGTGGACTGATGGGCTTGTATGACGGTGTACTTGCTGCCTGACATCAAGGCATCCAATGGAGTGGACACTTCTGTACTGACTGTTCCATGCATTGCCCTCAGTGACTTTCTTACAAAGTGATGGTGGAGGGAGAAGTGGAGTTGAGGTGCAAAATGTTTATGATCTATTTGGAGTTCAGGTTGGAGTGGTTGACAGGTGCAAAATGGTTGAGGTCCACTTAGAGTTCCAGTCAAAGTGGAGTTCAGGTGCAAGATTGTTTGAGATCTGTTTGGAGTTCCGGTTGGAGTGGAGTTCAGGTGCGATCTGTTTAGATGGTAATGGATGTTAAGGACTTCATGGAGGCTTTGTAACATTGGGAAGTGGTTGGAAGGCAATCAGGGTTATGGTGAAAGTGCCACTTTTTCTTTTCTTTTCCTCACTACCAGTGTGCAAGGCATTGGTGCTAGTTGAACCTTTAGGTACAAACTTGTCAGAATGTTATTTCTGTGCAAGAACAGTATTCTCTAAAGGTTATCACAGGCTACTCAACTTTGGTCCAAGACAGATGATTATCCATTGCTTTGATGTCCTGTATTCTTTGTGAAATGTTGTGAACGTGTACAGAATACTGATAATGGAAAATTGTGTTGACTGAGTATCATCAAAGTTGAATAAGCCAAATTAAAATGTTCCACAATATCATTGCATTGGAGAGCTTGTTTCAACATCGTATGAAGAGTCATGTCTTAGTTCAGACTATGGGTTACATGTGGTCATCTCATGGAAGTGACAACCTTGACTCTTACTGGTAGTGACTACATATCATGAATATGTCCACTCATTCACAGTATAGTTGATGCCATGTTAAGAGAAAATGCATGTCAAGATGTAGTTGTGACTGGTCATTGTTTATAACCTATGTAAAAGTGTGTGTGTGTGTGGTCATTGTTTATAACCTATGTAAAAGAGTGTGTGGCCAAAGATCGTGTATAGTAAGATGGTTCACTCACCTCCCTTTGCGCGTCACCACATTAGCAGTGCCACCAAGCGGTATGCGCGCGTCTGAGAGCGTTTTCACATGTACTGACTGCTATGTCGCTATGTAGAAGACAAGTGGAGTGCAATGGTGTTCAGCAACTAATTAAAGCAATAACAGGAAACAGACACCAGAGAAGTCTTTTTTCCGTTTTACATTGGGAAAAGAGGTAACTGAATATTTGCATAAGAAAATCTGTTTCAGACTTTCCTTCACTTTCACTTTTTGTGTTTGGTATAATTATTATAGAGGCATCACGATGTTTGGTTCAACCGCATTCAGTTTTTCTCGCATCAGAGATGAACAAGTTATTTCTTCTTTCTTCTTTCTTCTTCTTTCATCTTCTTTCATATTTCTTCTCCTCTCTCTCTCAGGTCTCTCTCTCTTCCTCTTGCCACCCTCTCTCTCTTACCACCCTCTCTCCCTCCCTAGCATGCACACTCTGACCTTATTTCGTGGCATTAGGCAGATGTGAATTAACTTTCTAACCAGATGCTAGCAGGGGCATGTGTATATTTTTCATAAATCTACCCTAAAGTGCTGAGGATGTGAGGAGGCCTACATCTTCCAGACAGTTGGAGTGGTCTGGCATCCTGTGGGAATTTGCACACACTCCATTAGTGCAATCAGTTCAATCTAAGCTTCTTTTTTTTCCTCCTTGCAGGCATTGAATTTAAATAATTAGGCTTTCAATTACTCAGTACAGACTGGACACAGTCAAAATAAACACATCCTTTTGACTGCCTGCCTTGATTTACCCAGTGGGCAGCGGTGAATATTCTATGTTCTATAGGGAAAGAATTAATGCCCTTGAAACTAACAGGCCCACCGCTGGGAGCGCTGTGAACGGCCCGACTTGCTCTTTGTATGACTATTTTGAGGCGGAGTGAACCATCTTACTATACACGGTCTTTGGTGTGGCTATGCATTCCGATACCACACAAGCTATTGTCATGACTTGGCACACACACTCAAGATGCCACCAGGATGGTCATGGGCTATTCAGATTCATGATAGGGACATGGCATGGCCACAAGGGACCTTTTTGACTCACATGCGAAGCAAAAGTGAGTCTATGTACTCACCCGTGTCGTCCGTCGGGGCATCCGTGAAAAACTTTAACGTTGGATTTTTCTCGGAGACTATTAAGTCTATCAACACCCAATTTGGCATGATGGTGTATGATGACAAGGCCTCAAAAAACATACATAGTGACTTGTCCTTGCTTCAAGGTCAAGGTCGCAGGGGCCATAAATGTCTAAAAAACAGTCATTTTTCACATTTTCTCAATTTTCTCTGAAGTTTTTGAGATTGGATACCTGACCTATATATGGTATATAGGGCAAAGCAAGCCCTATCTTTTGATACCAGTTTGGTTGACCTTGCTTCAAGGTCAAGGTCACAGGAGCTCTTCAAAGTTGGATTGTATACATATTTTGAAGTGACCTTGACCCTGAACTATGGAAGATAACTGTTTCAAACTTAATAATTATGTGGGGCACATGTTATACTTTCATCATGAGACACATTTGGTCACATATCATCAAGGTCAAGGTCACTTTGACCCTTATGAAATGTGACCAAAATGGGGTAGTGAACCACTAAAAGTGACCATATCTCATGGTAGCAAGTGCCAATAAGCACCATTGTGCTTCCTATGTCTTGAATTAACAGCTTTGTATTGCATGACCTTGGATGACCTTGACCTTGGGTCAAGGTCACATGTATTTTGGTAGGAAAAATGTGTAAAGCATTTCTTAGTGTATGGTGTCATTGGTAGGTTTAGTTGTTTGACCTTGACCTTGAAGGTCACCTGAAGGTCAAGGTCAAGCATGTGAGTCGTATGGGCTTTGCCCTTCTTGTTGTGTTTTTCACCAAGCATAGGCTACCTCAAGCATACACTGTAACGCCTTGCCAGTGGCTTGTCTCAACTTCATGCCCCCTCCCCACAGCATCGTAGAGATTACCCAGAGGGTCCTGGTCAGAGAAGGGTTGAGAAAGGAATGGAGCTGAACGCCAGCCTGCAATTGACAGTGCATGGAGGAAGGTGGAAGAGAACAAGGCGGGTGGGGGTGGTAGCTGCATGGTGAGGATGAAGTGGGTGGGGGTTGCTGCAGAAAGGAGGACAAGAGGATGGGGCTAGGAGGAGAAGGTAGCTGCAGAAAGGGGGACAAGGAGGAGGTAGCTGCAGAAAGGGGATAAGGGGGAGGTAGCTGCAGAAAGGAGGACAAGGGGGAGGTAGCTGCAGAAAGGGGGATAAGGGGGAGGTAGCTGCAGAAAGGAGGACAAGGGGGAGGTAGCTGCAGAAAGGAGGATAAGGGGGAGGAGGAGGTAGCTGCAGAAAGGAGGATAAGGGGGAGGTAGCTGCAGAAAGGGGG
>JAWQFJ010000985.1:0-15000 GCA_034096865.1 Theodoxus fluviatilis
TCTAGTTTGTAGGAGGTTGGAATGAGTCACGCCTCAAACAGCGCCCGTCGTGACAGACCTAGTGTGTAGCTCTTTTATTCAAAGGGTGAACGTGTTGAGCGCCTTGAGCATGCCTTTGGGTGTGAGATTGGCGCTATATAAGAGCCAAAATACATACATACATACATACAGCTCTAGTTTGTAGGAGGTTGGAATGAGTCACGCCTCAAACAGCGCCCGTCGTGACAGCTCTAGTGTGCGGGACGTTGGAATGAGTCACGCCTCAAATAGCGCCCGTCGTGACAGCTCTAGTTTGTAGGAGGTTGGAATGAGTCACGCCTCAAACAGCGCCCGTCGTGACAGACCTAGTGTGTAGGAGGTTGGAATGAGTCACGCCTCAAATAGCGCCCGTCGTGACAGACCTAGTGTGTAGGAGGTTGGAATGAGTCACGCCTCAAATAGCGCCCGTCGTGACAGACCTAGTGTGTAGGAGGTTGGAATGAGTCACGCCTCAAATAGCGCCAATCGTGACAGCTCTAGTGTGCGGGACGTTGGAATGAGTCACGCCTCAAATAGCGCCAATCGTGACAGCTCTGGTGTGTAGGAGGTTGAAATGAGTCACGCCTCAAATAGCGCCAATCGTGACAGCTTTAGTGTATAGAGACGCCGAGAACTGCTCGGAAAGGGTTTTCGAGACGGATTCTGTCTGCAGATTGCATTGTCGAACTTGACTAAAAGGACAGATGAGCAGTGTTTTTGCAATCATCATCGCTACACCGTGAACGGAGAGCTACGATACAGAGAAATAGACCGCGCTGAATCAATATGAAATAGGCATTAATCATTTCAGAAAAGGCTTTTTTATTATTTGAAAAGTAGTAACCCAATCGCCCACACATATTTCTTTAGTATTTTGTTTGTTTATTTGTTTTTTGGTAGCAACAGAATTAATCAGGAAGCTTTGCATTAGTGGTTCTATTTACGGCCAATGAACAAGGCTATTTTCTTTTGGAATCCGTTGCAACCACTGTTGTTTCGTTGAGAATCTCCTAACAGCACAGGAGATACAGATCAGAAACCATCGGGATGTAGAGGCGGAAAGAACTAAAGAACAGATGACTGGATCATCATCATCGTCGTCGTCGGCGCAAGATACCGCTAAACACCAACATTCGTAGCTCGATCATCGCCTTTCACCTTATACCCCTGTAGCAGAGCAACATCGTCGTGTCCTCCTCTTCGTCGGCACGCCTTCCTCTCCCCTGACACTCCTGATGCCCCACCTACAGCATCTCACTAGACAAGAGTGCTGCCCAAGGCTATGTCGACCCCACTAATGTACCAGCTATGTCACCTCGCACACAAGAAGCTATGGTGAGACCCAACTAGACTCATGAACACCAGAGACGGTGCTCGCACCACATGTAGTCATTATCGCCTCCACTCACACCTTGAGGACATGGATGAGTCTTGCCCACATAAGAGATCTGCTTGAAGTACCCGGCTTGCACTCAACGACCCAATATTCGCAATATGCCCCGACCACTGGCAGCCTAAGTCCCACAACAGGGAAGGGCTGCAACAGGCAGGCTATGCGCCAAGGATCGCGTGCCAGGCACAAACTATACGCAGATAGCTCACACACAGCGCGGGCCTCCTCAAGAGCTCACAGACATGGAAGCATGCTATGCCTACTGCGAACCAAAGAGTCTGCTACCAACCGTATGAGCATGGGCCACAAGAGAGAAATTACTCTGCCTACACCCGAGACGCCCTCACAACTACAACAAAGCGCATAGATGCCACCTCGCACACAGTCATGCAGTGGACACACGCACGGTAGCATCTGACAAGGCCACAGACCCACTCACTTGCGGCCCGCCTGCCACCGTCTGGATTCGTGGCGTACTTGCCGTCACCAGAACGATCGTCTCACTCTCCACACTCCTCAGTATTGCGGGGCTGTTGAAAACGTCACTCTCGCAGACAGAGTTTCAACTTCCTCCCTCTTTGAGCCCACGCTCGTGATGTAGGGGCCCAGATCCCCCCTCTACTGTCTAGAAACAAAGTCTTCCCCACCCACCCCACTTACCGTACTATACGTGGGGGCAGTTGATATAACACACACCGCCGCTCAATGACAACACTCGCCTATTCCTATGCGCCGAGATAGAACCTCCCGCCATGTCACTACACACACTTATACCCATTCTCGGCCTGTGTCATCTTCACTGACCAGCACCTCGCCATCACACTTGTCGCTGCGATGCTCTTACCGAGCATATGCCGCCAAGACACTCGAACGATCTTATGGCATCCCTGCCATAATTCCACAACGCAGCCCCTATGCTCCACCCTATTCTATCAGAGAATAGTCCAAGCCCCGAGCCAAATGATTCCCCCACCTATTAATGGATTGCCTCGCTCAGGGTAACATGATCCTAATCGTTTTGGCATGTAGCATACACAGCAATGCACTGACTCTCACACTCCTGAACTGTACCTACCAGCCTGCCACGACTACAACCTACATCGTGAGTGTACCAGAGTCACCGCGATCTACCTACTCGCTTCTTGAATGTCTAACGCGCAACTCTGAGATATCACGTCTTGGCTGTCTCTCATATACGAGGCGCAATGCTACGCCGTTAGCCTGCGAGTGTGCTGTCATCAGAGGCATGCTATCACCGTTTCTTGGACCCATGATACTGGACACACCCGTCTCACATGTGCTACACACCCCAGATGTAATGCCACTGCTCTACCGAATCCCTTTGAGAGACCTGCTTCCCTTCCCCGAGCTCCACATCGCATACCTCAGTCTGCGACGGCCTTATCATTCCGACGCCACATATACCACGTCTGGATTGCTACCCGAGCATCCTCGCATCACCCAGTATCCCTCCCATGTCATGCTTTCCCCAGCTGCCGTCCATGATTTCCACGATTATGCTATCGTATATCGAGCCCACGTCACCCCCCCTTCTATACCCGTCTTGGCAAGTCACGCCCCGAGGCTCATCCGTCTACACGCTCCGCGATCCGTATCCGCCGCGCACGCTACTCGGTCTCTGTGTCTGTACTCGCCGGGCAGACGATAACTCGACACCACCAACCGTGACCGGATGAGATCCCGACAGCCGCACTGATCATCCACACGCTCCCCTTGAGAAATCGTGTACAGACCTCCGAGTCAAATGTGATAAATCACGTACCTGGATAGCCTCTAACCTGCGCACATAGCTCCCCCAGGTCCCGTGCCACCCTCGTATAACCGCAGCAAGTCTCGCATTACCACGTTTGGATTTCTCCAGCTCAATGCCTACCCATCGTTTGGCCTAGCTAATGACAAACAGTAAGATACCGTCACATTGGCCCTGCCTGAATACCAGTAGCACTATTCCACGTCCGGATGTCCTCCGAGCAATGATACACGATCCTGGCACCCTCGTCCACCGGTGTGTCGCAACATTATCCGTTAAGGGAACTGTAACTGCACACACGAGTCCTGATCCTCACGATTTGGACCTGTAGACAGAAGCAATAGATCAAGTCCTTAACCCTTGGGACTACGCCATCTGTCCCAAGCAGCATCGCTATCACTAGAACCCTGGTAGTCCGTTTATCAGTAGCCCAGCTCCCCGTCGCCTGAGTGTACTCAGCGTACACACTATACAATACAAGTGCTGGAATGCTATCACAGAGCCCTCGAACTACACCCTCTTGGACTAGCATGCACGCGCCACTGATACCCCAGTTTGAGCTGCCCCGTACCGCGCAATACTATCCACGTATGGAGTTTCTCCCCTAATTCATGAGGACAAGAATACTTACCGTCCGGACCCTGCCCCCACCCACGAAAGTCACGATCTAACTTTTGCGATGTCTCCCGCCTAGCCGCACAATGCTCCAAAAGATCACCGTAGGCATGGAGTACTGCCCCGATGTATTATGACATGTCCCATCACCACTGTACGCGCTCGTCGTAACCAGACGCACGACCATCTTACACGTTGCCCCACCTGAGCATGTATAACACCCGCAGAAATAGATCGACACTAGCTTCGGGCATATTATCACCCACACCCCCAGAACGAGCCACCCCTATCTCCCACCGGTCTTGGATTGATATTACGAGACGTCTTCAACTTCACCCGTACCCCAGATCATGTGACGTATCACCGGCGCCGCACACTGGAACTTCACACCCCGTTTGGAATAGTACGACCAGACGCCAGTACAAACTACCCGTTGGAATGTCCCTATGCAGCAGTTAACCTGGATGCCACCGACCCGATCCCTTCGGACTAGCTGATACCAGGAGTACTGCACAACGTCTGGAATGTGTACAGAGTAATGATACACGTCGGTGGAAATGCGAATGCATATTACAAGAAGAACTGTCGCACAACATGACTAACACACGTGTGTGATTGGATACACGGTAATCCTACACAAGCCACACACAACTATGATACACAGAACCATTTGATGTATAGCCAGAGTAAAACGTGATACCACCCTGTGATTGAGAGTGATACCAGAGCAATGCTACACGTTTGAGATGTATACAGAGCAATGATACACGTTTGGATGTGTACAGAGCAATGATACACGTTTGGATGTATACAGAGCAATGATACACGTTTGGATGTATACAGAGCAATGATACACGTTTGGATGTATACAGAGCAATGATACACGTTTGGATGTATACAGAGCAATGATACACGTTTGGATGTATACAGAGCAATGATACACGTTTGGATGTATACAGAGCAATGATACACGTTTGGATGTATACAGAGCAATGATACACGTTTGGATGTATACAGAGCAATGATACACGTTTGGATGTATACAGAGCAATGATACACGTTTGGATGTATACAGAGCAATGATACACGTTTGGATGTATACAGAGCAATGATACACGTTTGGATGTGTACAGAGCAATGATACACGTTTGGATGTATACAGAGCAATGATACACGTTTGGATGTATACAGAGCAATGATACACGTTTGGATGTGTACAGAGCAATGATACACGTTTGGATGTATACAGAGCAATGATACACGTTTGGATGTATACAGAGCAATGATACACGTTTGGATGTGTACAGAGCAATGATACACGTTTGGATGTGTACAGAGCAATGATACACGTTTGGATGTATACAGAGCAATGATACACGTTTGGATGTATACAGAGCAATGATACACGTTTGGATGTGTACAGAGCAATGATACACGTTTGGATGTATACAGAGCAATGATACACGTTTGGATGTATACAGAGCAATGATACACGTTTGGATGTATACAGAGCAATGATACACGTTTGGATGTATACAGAGCAATGATACACGTTTGGATGTATACAGAGCAATGATACACGTTTGGATGTATACAGAGCAATGATACACGTTTGGATGTATACAGAGCAATGATACACGTTTGGATGTATACAGAGCAATGATACACGTTTGGATGTATACAGAGCAATGATACACGTTTGGATGTATACAGAGCAATGATACACGTTTGGATGTATACAGAGCAATGATACACGTTTGGATGTATACAGAGCAATGATACACGTTTGGATGTATACAGAGCAATGATACACGTTTGGATGTATACAGAGCAATGATACACGTTTGGATGTATACAGAGCAATGATACACGTTTGGATGTATACAGAGCAATGATACACGTTTGGATGTATACAGAGCAATGATACACGTTTGGATGTATACAGAGCAATGATACACGTTTGGATGTATACAGAGCAATGATACACGTTTGGATGTATACAGAGCAATGATACACGTTTGGATGTATACAGAGCAATGATACACGTTTGGATGTATACAGAGCAATGATACACGTTTGGATGTATACAGAGCAATGATACACGTTTGGATGTATACAGAGCAATGATACACGTTTGGATGTATACAGAGCAATGATACACGTTTGGATGTATACAGAGCAATGATACACGTTTGGATGTATACAGAGCAATGATACACGTTTGGATGTATACAGAGCAATGATACACGTTTGGATGTATACAGAGCAATGATACACGTTTGGATGTGTACAGAGCAATGATACACGTTTGGATGTATACAGAGCAATGATACACGTTTGGATGTATACAGAGCAATGATACACGTTTGGATGTATACAGAGCAATGATACACGTTTGGATGTGTACAGAGCAATGATACACGTTTGGATGTATACAGAGCAATGATACACGTTTGGATGTGTACAGAGCAATGATACACGTTTGGATGTGTACAGAGCAATGATACACGTTTGGATGTATACAGAGCAATGATACACGTTTGGATGTATACAGAGCAATGATACACGTTTGGATGTATACAGAGCAATGATACACGTTTTGGATGTATACAGAGCAATGATACACGTTTGGATGTATACAGAGCAATGATACACGTTTGGATGTATACAGAGCAATGATACACGTTTGGATGTATACAGAGCAATGATACACGTTTGGATGTATACAGAGCAATGATACACGTTTGGATGTATACAGAGCAATGATACACGTTTGGATGTATACAGAGCAATGATACACGTTTGGATGTATACAGAGCAATGATACACGTTTGGATGTATACAGAGCAATGATACACGTTTGGATGTATACAGAGCAATGATACACGTTTGGATGTATACAGAGCAATGATACACGTTTGGATGTATACAGAGCAATGATACACGTTGGATGTATACAGAGCAATGATACACGTTTGGATGTATACAGAGCAATGATACACGTCTGGATGTGTACAGAGTAATGATACACGTTTGGATGTATACAGAGCAATGATACACGTTTGGATGTGTACAGAGCAATGATACACGTTTGGATGTATACAGAGCAATGATACACGTTTGGATGTATACAGAGCAATGATACACGTTTGGATGTATACAGAGCAATGATACACGTTTGGATGTATACAGAGCAATGATACACGTTTGGATGTATACAGAGCAATGATACACGTTTGGATGTATACAGAGCAATGATACACGTTTGGATGTATACAGAGCAATGATACACGTTTGGATGTATACAGAGCAATGATACACGTTTGGATGTATACAGAGCAATGATACACGTTTGGATGTATACAGAGCAATGATACACGTTTGGATGTGTACAGAGTAATGATACACGTTTGGATGTATACAGAGCAATGATACACGTTTGGATGTATACAGAGCAATGATACACGTTTGGATGTATACAGAGCAATGATACACGTTTGGATGTATACAGAGCAATGATACACGTTTGGATGTATACAGAGCAATGATACACGTTTGGATGTATACAGAGCAATGATACACGTTTGGATGTATACAGAGCAATGATACACGTTTGGATGTATACAGAGCAATGATACACGTTTGGATGTATACAGAGCAATGATACACGTTTGGATGTATACAGAGCAATGATACACGTTTGGATGTATACAGAGCAATGATACACGTTTGGATGTATACAGAGCAATGATACACGTTTGGATGTATACAGAGCAATGATACACGTTTGGATGTATACAGAGCAATGATACACGTTTGGATGTGTACAGAGCAATGATACACGTTTGGATGTATACAGAGCAATGATACACGTTTGGATGTATACAGAGCAATGATACACGTTTGGATGTATACAGAGCAATGATACACGTTTGGATGTATACAGAGCAATGATACACGTTTGGATGTATACAGAGCAATGATACACGTTTGGATGTATACAGAGCAATGATACACGTTTGGATGTATACAGAGCAATGATACACGTTTGGATGTGTACACAGAGCAATGATACACGTTTGGATGTATACAGAGCAATGATACACGTTTGGATGTATACAGAGCAATGATGCACGTATGGATGTATACAGAGCAATGATACACGTTTGGATGTATACAGAGCAATGATACACGTTTGGATGTATACAGAGCAATTATACACGTTTGGATGTATACAGAGCAATGATACACGTTTAGATGTATACAGAGCAATGATACACGTTTGGATGTATACAGAGCAATGATACACGTCTGGATGTACAGAGTAAAGATACACGTTTGGATGTATACAGAGCAATGATACACGTTTGGATGTATACAGAGCAATGATACACGTTTGGATGTATACAGAGCAATGATACACGTTTGGATGTATACAGAGCAATGATACACGTTTGGATGTGTACACAGAGCAATGATACACGTTTGGATGTGTACAGAGTAATGATACACGTTTGGATGTACACAGAGCAATGATACACGTCTGGATGTACACAGAGCACTGATACACGTCTGGATGTATACAGAGCAATGATACACGTTTGGATGTATACAGAGCAATGATACACGTTTGGATGTGTACACAGAGCAATGATACACGTTTGGATGTATACAGAGCAATGATACACGTTTGGATGTATACAGAGCAATGATACACGTCTGGATGTATACAGAGCAATGATACACGTTTGGATGTATACAGAGCAATGATACACGTTTGGATGTATACAGAGCAATGATACACGTTTGGATGTATACAGAGCAATGATACACGTTTGGATGTACACAGCAATGATACACGTTTGGATGTATACAGAGCAATGATACACGTTTGGATGTATACAGAGCAATGATACACGTATGGATATACAGAGCAATGATACACGTTTGGATGTTTACAGAGCAATGATACACGTCTGGATGTATACAGAGCAATGATACACGTCTGGATGTATACAGAGCAATGATACACGTTTGGATGTATACAGAGCAATGATACACGTTTGGATGTATACAGAGCAATGATACACGTTTGGATGTATAAGAGCAATGACACGCGTTTGGATGTATACAGAGCAATGAATACACGTCTGGATGTATACAGAGCAATGATACACGTTTGGATGTATACAGAGCAATGATACACGTTTGGATGTATACAGAGCAATGACACGCGTTTGGATGTTTACAGAGCAATGATACACGTTTGGATGTATACAGAGCAATGATACACGTTTGGATGTATACAGAGCAATGATACACGTCTGGATGTACAGAGTAAAGATACACGTTTGGATGTATACAGAGCAATGATACACGGTTGGATGTATACAGAGCAATGATACACGTTTGGATGTATACAGAGCAATGATACACGTTTGGATGTATACAGAGCAATGATACACGTTGGATGTATACAGAGCAAAGATACACGTTTGGATGTATACAGAGCAATGACACACGTTGGGATTTATACAGAGCAATGATCACGTTTGGATGTACAGAGTAATGATACACGTGTGGGTATATAAGAAGATCCTTGGTATTAACCCAAACACTGTCAGCAAATCTTACACGGACAAAAAACCAAGATGTGGTTATAACTTTGAAATTGCCTTACTTGTTGTTTAAGGCGTAACATTCACACTTAAAATTTTTGTCATTGGAACAACATCTGAGATGTTGGCAGCAACATCTGTGATGTTGGGAGTACGCCTATGACGTTAGGAGTAGTCATTCTGTTTATACCTTTTCATAAACATTTCAAGTGGTGGTTTGCACTATTCTGAGCTTTCAAGATCTTCAATTTTCTTAAATATCTCGTTTAAATTGGCTTCATCATCTCGTAACAACCGCACTCTGGTTAACAGGAATTTGTATTCAATGTGGCAATGCTTGAGGATTTCCTCTTTCTCACCCAGCTTAAGGTTTTGGCTTAACACCGTTAGAGTGATAGGCACTGCCGTCACTCCCACAACAAACACAGGAACAGTAGGAATTAGGGCTATTATCCCTGAAGACATTAGAATCCCTGCTGTGATAATTAGTGCTGTGTGAATCCCACCCAGTGATTTACAGCTCCTTCTATACGCAGCTGTCATTCTGGTCAAATAATCAAGTAGTTCATCCGTGGTTTTGAGAAACATGATAATAGCTTGTTAATCAGGAGTTCACTGGTCAGCAGATCCTACACCAATGGGACCTCTTCAGATGTGTTATATGCTTTTGCCCCTATTGTTTCCCAGGAATATTGCATCATACATCTCCCACTCAACAATCTATTTACCTATATATCAAACGAATCTCATTTCAGCTATCACAAAAAGAATTACTGACCAATCAGGAAATCTTATGGACTTTGGGGGTGAGAAAGTAACCTTTTTCTTGTCTTTAAAAGAATAATAATAATCTAACTCATAAATATACATGAAATGTAATCTTTTTAAGAAAACAAAAAGTCGTTGGAGGGCAAATCCTTGGGCAGATTTTCAATCTTGCAAAAAGAGCATTCTCTTCCAGAACAAAGATAAAAACTTTTTGTTAAGCAGCTTGCTTCAAATACAGCTAAACGCATTGCAGATACACAAGCAAAACAGCTGGGCAACAAGGCAATCGAAAGTATTATTGACAGAATTAGAAAACCGTCAACCAAAAATGCTAATCCTGAGGTTTTGCCTATGAACAGTATTAAAACAGTTTCAAGCTCAAACCAAATGAGTATTCCAATGCAGGAGCCCTTATTAGTCAATTGATTTCAGGAGCAGGCAGCATTAAATAGTTGTGACAAAACAAAGACCTCTGATATTCTTATTGACATTAGGCACAGCACATTAGATGGAACAGGATTCCCTGAAGCTGTAATTAACGTCAATTTTTGATTGACAACTAAAAGCCTTTTTATGTGCACGTGGTTAGAACGCATGCGCATTCGAAGCCGATCAATGACACAGACAATAACACATTGCTGATCAATGACAATTGACAATGACACAAAGCCAATCAATGACACATGGCAAAACCAGTCCAGTTGTTCCGCTTTTCACAGTTCAAATACGCACGCACGCATGCATGCACCCACACACGCACATACAAGCACACACACATGTACTTACACAATCACATATCCACACAATCACACACACATGCACACACACACACATGCACACACACACACACACACACACACACACACACACACACACACACACACACACACACACATGCACACACACACATGCGCATACACATGCACAAACTGTCACAGACTCATACACACACTCACACACACACACACACACACACACACACACACACACACACACACACACACACACACACACACACACTTATATCCACACAATCACACAAACACACGCATGCACAGGTATCTCACACACCCACACATGCATACGTAACAAACACACACACACACACACACACACACACACACACACACACACACACACACACACAAATACACACACACATCCACACAATCACACAAACACACACATGCACAGGTATCTCACACACACACATGCTTACGTAACACTAACACACATACGCACACACACAAACACGTATCCACACACACACACACACACACACACACACACACACACACACACATATACATGCACACATATCACATACACACACATACATGCATATGTATCACACACACACATACATGCATACGTATCACACACAAACACACACATGCGGCTGCGCGCGCGCGATGCAAAACACGTCCAGGGAATGTCGATGCAATCTCTTCAAGGCGTTGGCATGACCTGCATTAGCGTATATGACGAACTGTTTGTTCTGATTAAGAAAGTAAAATTCCTCACCACACACTCTGTTGTTTATACAAGGACCGCAAGAGATGTAACAAACTTATCGAAATATGAAAACTTGATATTTAGAATGCAAGAATTTTGGGGTGTGTACATAATGTGACATTCAGCCGCAACCGCTGGATACCTCCCTCGTCAGCCGGAAACGTAAATAATAAGTATATGTTAAGACTAATTTAAATAATATTTGTAAATTTCATTATAGAGAACTGCATACGGCTGGAGCCGCTCGATGCCCCCCTCATCAGCTGGAACCTCTGGCTGTGGAGCTTTCGGGGCCTGCTCCAGTAGCTCAGCCAGGGATGGGCTTGCTCCAGTAGCTCAGCCAGAGGCCTGCTCCAGTAGCTCAGCCAGGGGCCTGCTCCAGTAGGTCAGCCAGGGGCGGCCCAAGCAGCCAATCTGGCCACTGGGGGCCATCTCGAATCATTGGTCAGTCAACTTAACCTTTCCCTGGTCTGTCAGATCCACAGGGACGCGGACTCGGCCACCCTCTGCAGCTCCCACGTGACCCTACCGACCTCATGAGACCTGGCGCCCAGTTCTCGCAGGAAACGGGTGACAGACTCTGCCACAAAACCTCTGATACATAATATTTGATGATAATAATAATGATGATAATTACATAAACCATTTTTCAAAGGAAATCCAGGGGAAAGCACCAACAAAAACAAAGAGGTCGAAAACAGCCCACCTGGCCAGCGGCACCTGAGGAAGGCGAACCTGTCTCGGGTGTGAGTCGCTGGTCAGGGACGCCATCTTGGCCAGTGACGTCACGAGTCCTACCGCCGAAATTATTGCCCATGCTGGAAAACAGCCATGCATGAAGTTAGTAACAGCACGTAATTGAGAAAATAGTGGGTGGGGGTGGGGGAAGAGATTGGGGGGGGGGGGGGGGCGGCGTGGTCAAGGGGGGGGGGGGAGGGAGGAGGAGGAGGAGGGAGAGAGTGCGAGACGAAGGGTTAATGAGGGGAAGCGAGAGGGATGCGGGAGGGTCCTGTCCAGTCTTACTACCTTCAGACAACATCCGAGCTTCTCTCACTGACAAATACGTCTCCTGGTGACTGGCTACTGCCGGGGCGGAACTAAGGTCACGTGGTTCAATGCCTTTGGAATGCTGAATGCTCAAGGTGTGTTGTGTGAAAAGCATGAAATGAGGACATCACGGGAGTGCGTGCAAAAACAAANNNCTCTTGGCGGTGGCCATGTAGAAAACGAAGAATGATAGTGGTGAGAAACCTCAGCCCGCCCGGAACCAGCTGGAAGAGAACCCCTTTGCCCGGGGGTGGTGGAATGGTGTATGGCCAGCTTGCCTGCCTGCCTGCTTGCTTGCTTTGCTGAAGTGTGGTGGCCTGTCTCGCCGGAAAGAAGACCGACTCCTGTCCAGAGAAGAAGAAGAAGGAGGAACCAGTTCCCTCTACACGACCCAGAAGTAGAAATGCTAGAGAGAGAGAGAGAGAATGTCAAGTCTCCGACCCTTTTCATCGTTGTGGTGATTTTCTCCCGGGTCACCGGCTGCAATGTCGGTGCACTCAAACCCCCCTTCCCCCAACCTCAACCCCTGTGCTAAACGCATTAGGCGTGGGGTGTAGGTCCGTGCATCCTCAGCTCCACGATTTCATCGAAAGGTCAGTTAAGTACAATTAGTTTATTATCTCGGCTCAGGGCAGACAGCTTTCTTTTCCTTGTTTGTTTTTTCCATGTCTCATTGCGAGTTTTGAAATGAATTGATTGCTTGTGCTTGCATTTGATGCATTTTTGAGGCGCTTGCCGCCCATTCCCCTTTCAAGGGTAATTGCATCCTGAAATATTAAACAACTTCTTTTGAATTGATACTGGTTTTGCCATTGCTTCATTGTCAGACAGTTACTATCTATCGTTTGAGTGAAGGAATGAAGGTGCGTGCTTTGGTTCTTCCCCTAGACAATGAAACAAGCCATTTGATTTATTCAGCTGGGATAAGTTAAATTATAGTAAAGAACAAGTACGTCACACACGCACACACACACACACACACGCACACGCACGCACGCACGCACGCACACGCACGCACGCACACACACACACACACACACACATACACACACACACACACACCTATCACAGTGCTGTGCCTGTCAAGAAAGAAAAAGGTGTGGACAGTAACCGAGAATTGTATTCTTTCTTGAGCCAAAGTGGCCCTGAAAAGGTCCGTTTACAGGCAAGGGTGTGGCGATGGGTAGAGCCTCCCGCCCCGGGATGGAGAGTGAAGCGTCACAAGACGTAGCAGCTCCGTCTCTTTCAGGCACAAAGCTGAAGAGGTTCTTACAGTTTTATTTGTTTCAGTCTCGGATTATGACTCTCACTGTAGAAGCTAGTTTGTTCAAAATCTCTTCGTTGATTGTGAATACAATAACGCGTTCTGAAGACGAGTAGAGGACTATCTCAATAGAGAGTGCAGCAGAAAGTTCTGTCCACTTGTAACGGATTATTTGGTGTGACTGCATAGAGCCCTGCAGTATATAGTGTGATACCTCTCCTTACAAGAATGTGTGTACTTTCTACAGAAAGCTTTAGAGCTTCCCTCATAATTACGAGACTTTCTCTGATGGTCGCAGACAGTTTTAGAGACTGAAAAATGTTTCGCCAGAACAGACAGTAATGTTCAGTTCTTCCTAACCAAATGGAGTGAGCTGTTACCTGTATTCCTGTCTCCTCATGTATCTTGTAAACACTGTCTCTACGAGTAACTTGTAAACACTGTCTCCACATGTAACTTGTAAACACTGTCTCCACATGCGACTTGTAAACACTGTCTCCACATGTTATTTGTAAACACTGTCTCCACGTGTAACTTGTAAACACTATCTCCACGTGTAATTTGTAAACACTGTCTCCACATGTAACTTGTAAACACTGTCTCCACATGCGACTTGTAAACACTGTCTCCACATGTAACTTGTAAACACTGTCTCCACATGCGACTTGTAAACACTGTCTCCACATGTAACTTGTAGACACTGTCTCCACATGCGACTTGTAAACACTGTCTCCACATGCGACTTGAAAACACTGTCTCCACATGTAACTTGTAGACACTGTCTCCACATGCAACTTGTAAACACTGTCTTCACATGCAACTTGTAAACACTGTCTCCACATGCAGCTTGTAAACACTATCTCCAAATTCAATTTGTAAACACTGTCTTCACAACCAACTTGTAAACACTGTCTTCACATGCAACTTGTAAACACTGTCTTCACATGTAACTTGTAAACACTGTCTCCACATGCGACTTGTAAACACTGTC
>JAWQFJ010000985.1:22500-24701 GCA_034096865.1 Theodoxus fluviatilis
GACACTTTGACGATGCTTGCATCAAACGAGGTACGTTTCTTTCATTATAATTTGTTTCAGTGGGATGTGGGTGTGTTAGACGTCTTTTGTCTTTGAAATCAAAACAAATCTTCACCTCATCTTGGACAGAACAGCGTACATTCTTGATGCCTCATTCAGTGAATGAGTGAATCGGTTGGTCTTGCTTTAAAGATGTTTATTTCAAGGAGGTCAGATTGAAACTGTGCACACAAACACACAAATACACACACACGTGTGTGTGTGTGTGTGTGTGTGTGTGTGTGTGTGTGTGTGTGTGCGCGCGCGCGCATGTGTGTGTGCTGATTTCTAAATTTTGCATGGGGTTTTGGGTAGCTTTTTTGTTTAGGAGCACTTAGTAAAGTTCTGACAAATTATGCATTGCTCAATTGTTTAACTGAGGGACATAACTCCACAAATAGCAAGATGGACACTGGTGGTTTCATATTTTCAAGAACATGATAATTAATTTGATATGACTACTATACTGTGATCACACACATGTGTGTGTGTGTGTGTGTGTGTGTGTGTGTGTGTATGTGTGTGTGTGTGTGTGTGTGTGTGTGTGTGTGTGCACGCGCGCATGTGTGTCTGCTGATTTCTCAATTGTGCATGGGGTTTTGGGTAGCTTTTTTGTTTAGGAGCACTTAGTAAAATTCTGACAAATTATGCATTGCTCAATTGTTTAACTGAGGGACATAACTCCACAAATAGCAAGATGGACACTGGTGGTTTCATATTTTCAAGAACATGATAATTAATATCCAAGGAAATAATTAAGTAAGATTGTGTAAAACATCTATGAGACACCCAGATTCCATATCTGTGCTAAGATTCTTTGTAGCTTTTCCCATTCTGGATTCTTTAGAAGACTCACAGACAGACAAACAGACAGACAGACAGACAGACAGACAGACAGACAGACAGACAGACAGACAGACAGACAGACAGACAGACAGACAGACTGACTTTTCTCTTTTATATAGAAAGATTTACTCATTAATCTGTATGGTAATTATCTCAGCTGAATGTTGTGCAAATGGAAAATATGTAGATGAACATATGAAAGGAAGAATATCATATGTCAGGGCTGAAAGGAACTGTGTCAGTATAACTAATGTCCTATTGCTGATGGAGAAAACTGGAATATTGGGAACTAGTCTGTAATGTGATGTAGAATATTGAGTCCAACAGATACCATTGCATCTTTATAGTCAGTGACTAGTTTCTTTAAATGGTGTCTGACATAAGTGATTGATAGATATTCATGACAAAACTTTTTAACTGACTTCATCCTCCTTTGTACAGTTGAGGAAATTATACATGTTCATAGTGAAACCAAAGATGAAAGCTGGAATGCTTAAAATATCAGGATTATTTTCTTGCACAGCTGATATGACTACTATACTGTGATCACACACATGTGTGTGTGTGTGTGTGTGTGTGTGTATGTGTGTGTGTGTGTGTGTGTGTGTGTGTGTGTGTGTGTGTGTGTGTGTGCACGCGCATGTGTGTCTGCTGATTTCTCAATTTTGCATGGGGTTTTGGGTAGCTTTTTTGTTTAGGAGCACTTAGTAAAATTCTGACAAATTATGCATTGCTCAATTGTTTAACTGAGGGACATAACTCCACAAATAGCAAGATGGACACTGGTGGTTTCATATTTTCAAGAACATGATAATTAATATCCAAGGAAATAATTAAGTAAGATTGTGTAAAACATCTATGAGACACCCAGATTCCATATCTGTGCTAAGATTCTTTGTAGCTTTTCCCATTCTGGATTCTTTAGAAGACTCACAGACAGACAAACAGACAGACAGACAGACAGACAGACAGACAGACAGACAGACAGACAGACAGACACAGACAGACAGACAGACTTTTCTCTTTTATATAGAAAGATTTACTCATTAATCTGTATGGTAATTATCTCAGCTGAATGTTGTGCAAATGGAAAATATGTAGATGAACATATTAATGAAAGGAAGAATATCATATGTCAGGGCTGAAAGGAAGTGTGTCAGTATAGCTGATGGAGAAAACTGGAATATTGGGAACTAGTCTGTAATGTGATGTAGAATATTGAGTCCAACAGATACCATTGCATCTTTATAGTCAGTGACTAGTTTCTTTAAATGGTGTCTGACATAAGTGATTGATAGTTATTTATGACACAACTT
>JAWQFJ010000986.1:0-12523 GCA_034096865.1 Theodoxus fluviatilis
ACAGACAGAGCGCCGTGATCAGGTGCAGTCCGGTCAACCAACCTCCCCCGCCCCAAGGAAACCTGCAAGAGGAGAAGGGGAGGAAAATTAGGGGAGGAAGAGGTGGAGAAGAAGGAAGAGGAGGAAGGGTAGGGAAAGGAAAGGGGGTGGAGGAGGAGGAGGAAGGGGGAGGAGGAATGGAGAAGGAGGGAGGAGGAGGAGGAATGGAGAAGGAGGGAGGAGGAGGAGGAGGAGAAGGAGAGGAGGCAAGAGAGGAGGAGAAGGCAAGGAGGAGGAGAAGGAGGGCAAGGAGGGAGAGGAGGCAAGGAGGAGGGAGAGAAGGAGGAGGAGGAGGAAGGGAGGAAGAGGAGGGCAGAGAGGAGGAGGAGGCAATGAGGAGGAGGAGCAAGGAGGCAGGAAGAGAGGAGCAGGAGGCAGGAGCAGGAGAGGAGGAGCGAGAGGAGAAGGAGCAAGAGGAGGAAGGAGCAGGAGGAGAGAGGGAGCAGGAGGAGGCGGAGCAGGAGGAGAGAGGCAAGAGAAGGAGGAGAGGAGGAAGAGGAGAGAAGGAGGATTAGGATGAGGAGAAGGAGGAGGAAGAGGAGGAGGAGGAGAGGAGGAGGAGAAGAGAGGAGGAAGGAGGAGAGGAGGAGGAGGAGGAGGGAGAGGGGAGGAGGAGGAGGAGCGAGGAGGAGGAGGAGGAGAGAGGAGGAGGAGGCAGGGAAGGAGGAGGCAGGAGGAGAGGAGCACGAGAGGAGAGAAGAGGAGCAAGCGGAGGAGGAGGAGGGAGCGAGGAGAGAGGAGGGCAGGAGACGGAAGAGGAGGAATGGAGGAAGGAGAAGAGGAGGAATGGAGGAAGGAGAAGAGGAGGAGGATGGAAGGAGGAGGGAGAAGAGGAGGAGAAGCAAGAGCAGGAGAAAGAAGAGGAGGAGGAGAGAGGAGGAGGAGAAAGGAGGGAGAGAGAGAGAGGGAGGAGAGAGGAGGAGGAGGTAGGAGGAGGAGGAGGAGGCAGGTGGAGGAGGAGGAGGGAAGAGCAAGTGAGAGAATGCGCAGGAGGAGGAGGAGGGGAGGAGGAAGAGCAAACGATGGCAGGAGCGAGTTGGGTGAGGGAGTAAGGAGCCGAGTGATAGACTAGTTGGATGCGTAGGAGGCGTGCCAATGAGCGGCACGAGGTCATCAGGATTCGCCGAGAGAGGAGGAGGAAGGAATTTGGAAGAGGAACAGGAGGAGGGAATGAGGAGGGGCTAGTAAGAGAATGGCCTTTTAATGGTTCGGGGTGAGCCAGAGACGGGAGGAGGAGCCGAGGAGGAGGAGAGGAGCCGAGATGTTAAGGAAGGGAGCGGGAGGGGACGACAGCAGCGGGGGGGGTGGGGGAGAGAGAAGGAGGGTCGAGACGCAGGCAGAAGTCCGACTGTACCGCAGAAGCAAGAAGCTAGCGGGCGAGAGCGAGAGGACGCAAGACAGAAGCTGCTAAAGCCGCCGAAGCACGACGACATGACGAAGCAGAAGACAGCGAATGAACAAGAAGCCGAGGGCAGGAACGCCACGACGCGCGCAAGACGCACTGCGAGGAAACTAAGCATCACGCAGCCGACTGCTAGACGACGAAGGAAGAAGACAAAGACGACGCCCCCCCCTCCACGAAGGCCTACGCAGAATAGGATAAGGGTAAGTCAGGCTAGAAAAGACGAAGGATAGGAAGCCGACGCCGGGAGCCAGACGAAGACCCGGAGCGTACGCAATGGGCCCGCCCCACGCACGCCGGATGATCAGAAGACAGGCGGGAGCAAGCAGGAGCAGGAGCAATAGGACAGCCGCTGGTCCAGACGTGGAGCCGCCTCAACGACCGCACGAGTGCCCCCCCGTACCGAACGGGTAGACTTAAGCCGCACTCCTGCGCCGACACGAAGCGCTAGGAGAATAAGCAATGAGTCGGCAATGAGAAACAGACGACGGACGAGGACCTCCGAACGCACGCGGCCCGAAAACGCCGAAGCCGGCCGAAGCCGCAGCAGAAGACTCGCAGGACGGCTTCCGTAATACGCAGGCCTCAGAAAAGCGTGATCGAGCGGGGACAGACAGCCAATCCACCGCACGAAAGACCGCAGAAGCCGCCGCACTCCGCCGCCCGATGCGACCGCAGCAGGCGGCACACCGACTGTCGAATGAAGAAGCAGGATCCGGAGCAGCCGCCCGGAAGCAGGGCGCAGAAGCCCCTGGCGCTAGCCGCAGCACCGACCGCGTCAGGGCGGCAGCACCCAGCAGGCGACGGCGCAGAAATAAAGTGCGAAGAAGAAGCAGGGTCGCCGCAAGCCGGTAAGCGAAATGATTAAGCACGGCGAATACGCCTAATGACCGCAGTCTCGCAGACGACACGAAGCATGCCGCGGTTAGTGCACAGACAGCCGCAGCCGCCGGAGAAGAACTGCAGCCAGCAAGACAGGTCGCGGATGAACACGCCGCCACCCAACCGCAGGAACCGCCCCCGGCGAAAACCAATCCAGGGACCCCAAGGCCTACCGAACGCCGTCAAACCACACGGGATGGCGGAACAGAACAGGCATAAGGCAGGTGTGCGCACAATCCGCGGAACACGAAGGGGGCCGCCAACGGCCGATAGCACGGGAACAGGGGTCAGGGGGGCAGGGGGAGGGGAGCGGGGAAAAGCGAAGGCACATTGGGAAGCAAGTCCGCGCGGGACTGCGTTCTGCACACATTTGGAGGGCTGGCTATCTGCTCCCTTTTCACCGAGATCTCTTCGGACCCACACGTCCGCCTCAGACTCACCCGCTACTCCATGGTAGGCAGACGTTGGTGTAACTAGCCTGTGATTGTTCATCTGATCTTAAAAGCACGGGCTATACATGTATATTCACATAACAATAATTCGTTACAGCTTTTCGCTACTACAATAATGATATGTCAACATCTGCTACTCGCAACTACAATAAAAACAACTCGTCAAAAACTGCTACTCGCCGCCACCACTGCTTCTTGCCACAAAGATCACTTCACGCCACTGCAGTTCCAACTTAGACTTGCCACCACAAGTACTACTCGCCACTACTACTGCTGCTCGCCACGAAGATCACCGGCGCGTTGCTTGGCCTACCTAGTTGGCAAATAATTTCTCGCGAACCAGCCGAGGTGAGGCAGGCCACTAGGCAACGGTCTATCATGAAACTCACGTGACACCGACTCACACTCATTGCAGTTTCCGTGGGATTTAGGGCGTGGTTTGGTATCACGCTGTGAAATCTAGTCAAACCTCTTCTGGTTTGCATGAGATGAATTAAAGAGAAAAAAGAAATCACTTACACGCGTACACAAACATACACACACACTCGCGCGCGCGCGCACCCCCCCCCCCCCCCCCCCCACACACACACTATCACCTCCCTCCACACTCACACAATTCACTCTCATTCTTTCTGCTTTCGTGTCTAGGGGCATAACTACTGGAAGGGGGGGGGGGTGACAATTAATTCACTCTCTCTTTTTCTTCACATTAGCATGACGTGACACAATCTTCAACAAAGATTATATTTAGTCAGAATTAAACAGGGGTGTAATTAAGTTCAATGCAGTAGGAACCAATAAATCAATCAATCAATCAGGTCAGCCCACAGTTTCGACTGAAGGGCAACGGGCTTTTCCCACCGTCCCGCAACAAAATTTGAATGCAGTTTGGTACTCACAAATTCACGTCGACAAACGCCGTGAGCGTCTCTGTTTCCATCGACGAATTTCGTTTCCTTAAAACCTATATCCACCACGAAGTGAACAATCATTCACTCTCTCACTCAAGACTGTCCCTTGAGACAAGAGCAAAGGCCATTTCACACCTGTGGGTTCACCCACGCACATATATACACCTGAACTGACAGGGGCTTGAACGCTCCGCAAGTGCTCAAAAGTCAAACGATTGAAAAATTCTCCAGACAACAAACTCGGCTCCAGAGTGCGGCGAAGGCTTAATCTTCATTCAGGGAAACGCTGTTCTTCTTGGCACAACCTTTCAGATGGTTGGGGTGGGGGTGGGGGTGGGGGTGGGGGGGAGGATTTGAAGAATTTCTTTAACGTGTTCCACTTAACACGGAGCTGCTCGAAATACGTCTGCTTACGTCGATAGTCTGTGAGTCAACTGAACTAAATTTTCCAGCACTTTCCGACTGAAGAGTTATTCACAGCGTATGTGCCACTAGCTTAATTACTCAATCAACTCACGATTGCATCACCGCCAAATCGGTGTACCACCGGTTCAAGCCAGTCTCAAACTACCAAGTTGAAACATGTTCCCGCCAAAACCTCAACATAGCCATTGAACTCAAACAATACAAGAAAATAAATAATTGCTGAATCGTAACACACACACACACACACACACACACACACACACACACACACACACACACACACACACACACACACACATAAAACACCCCACCCACATGCACCCAACACCCTCACAAGCTCACATATGCGCCTGCATGCATGCACACACGCACGCACACACTCACACACATGCACACAAACACACACATGCACACAAACAGACACACAAACCCACCGACAAACAGACATATGGACAGACAGAGATACATCTAAATATATATAACCCAAACGGTTTCGTGTCTGTCTGTCCATCTGCTCTATGCGTTTGGCCGCCTGTGCACGGATCTCTGCAAAATTTGGCATGTCGCTCCCCCGTGACTGGATGGGGGTAGTCGTAGCATTTTGGAAGGCATACCTCCGACCATCTGGGAGATATTCCCTCTGAAACTTTTTGGTTATGGGACTGTTGACGGCAAAGGGAGGCAACTTGGCTCCAACGTGTGCTTCGTGAGAGGGTAAAGGGAGGCAGCTTGGGTCGACGTGTGCTTCGTGCTGCACGAGGTTTTACGGGTCTGAGCTCGCTCATCTCATCACGCATTGATGTTTGGTGAATGTGAGGGAAAAGGTGGAGATGGGAAAAGGTGGAGACGGGAAAAGGTGGAGACGGGAAAAGATGGAGACAGGAAAAGGTGGACACGGGAAAAGGTGGACATGGGAAAAGGTGGACACGGGAACAGGTGGACACGGGAACAGGTGGACACGGGAAAAGGTGGACATGGGTAAACCATCTAGTATAGACATACACACAGACAGAGAAGCAAAAGGGATGTCACGTAAGACAGTACAGACAATCCAGTATGAAACAGTCAAAAGCTATAGCAATACAGTTGTTGCCAGTTCAGAGCACGAGAGTGCACAGCACAGTGGTGTGTATTGCCCCCCGGTATGACAGGATGACATATATTGTAAACTGCTGTTGTCTGCTTTGTAGCTGGTCATTTTGAAGCTGGAAACTTTTGTTGTCTGACACTGTGATGAACAATTACGACTGGAGACACTCTGTGGCTATGGATGATAGATCTGATATAATACATACTTTTCAAAGGCAGACATTTTTCGAAGCACATGACCCTTAGTAAATGTCCATACAGGTATCGTTCTCTAATACCTTTTGGTTTGTCTTTGCACTATTTACCCTTTAGCGATTTCTCGAAAGACTGCGCCATACGTGCATTATAACAGTTTGACACTTTTCTGTTACTGCTGGCTGTTTCAGACCATTTCTTGCCCTCTCCAGCATCCTCTCCGTCATTCAACCCCTGTCGAAATTCCTCTGTCTGCAGATTAGCTACATCATCACCTCCGTCAGCGTGTCTCTGTGCGAGTACACCTCGGACAGTTTGCGTGACCTGTGGTCATTCCAGCTGACTGCTGTCTTCCTCGCTCTGCTGGCCTTTCTTCTGATGACCGGTGGCGGTCTGTTTGCCTACACCGCCTTGGACAATCAACCACAGACCCCCGCAGACCAGGATGGAGGTCCCTCTGGGAAATCTCCTGTAGAGACTCATAAAATTTCCTACTGGAGCGTCACGTGGCAGGTAGCTACAAACTAAATGTTACGTGGTGTGGTGTGGGGTTGAGATGTGGCGTTGAGATGTGGAGTTGAGATGTGGCGTTGAGATGTGGCGTTGAGATGTGGCGTTGAGATGTGGCGTTGAAATGTGGCGTTGAGATGTGGCGTAGTGTGGTGTGGTGTAGTGTGGTGTGGAGTGGTGTGGTGTGATTTGAAATGGTATGGTGTGGTATAGTACGGTGTTATGTGGTGTGGTCTTGCTGCGATGTGATGTGATGTGCTATGGTGTGGATCGATGTGATGTGGTTTGGCGTGGTGCCACATGACCGAGTGTGATGTGTTTTGAAATGGTATGGTGTAGTGTGGTATAGTATGGTCTTATGTGGTGTAGTGTTAGCGCCACATGACCTAGTTTAATGTGATTTGAAATGATATGGTGTTATGTGGTGTAGTGTTGGTGCCACGTGACCTGGTGTGGTGTGGTGTGATTTGAAATGGTATGGTGTGGTGTGGTATGGTATGTTGTTATGTGGTGTTATGTTGCTGCGATGTGATGTGATGTGCTATGGTGTTGCTGCGATGTGATGTGGTGTGGCGTGGTGCTACATGACCTTGTGTGGTGTGATTGGAAATGGTATGATGTAGTGTGGTGTACTATGGTGTTATGTGCTGTGGTGTTGATGCCACATGGCCTGGTGTGATGAGATTTGAAATGGTATGGTGTTATGTGGTGTGGTGTTGTGCCACGTGATCTGGTGTGGTGTGGTGATTTGAATGATATGGTGTAGTGTGGTGTACTATGGTGTTATGTGGTGTAGTGTTAGTGCCTCATGACGTGGTGTGATGTGATTTGAAATGGTATGGTGTTATGTGCTGTGGTATGTATGTATGTATGTATTTTGGCTCTTATATAGCGCCAATCTCACACCCAAAGGCATGCTCAAGGCGCTCAACACGTTCACCCTTTGAATAAAAGAGTTTTTAGCTGTGACTTGAAAGTCTGTATTGAAGGAGATTTCCTCAGTCTGTCTGGGATATCGTTCCAGAGTTTCGGTCCAGCATACGAGAATGCTCTTTCTCCAGATCTCTTGGTGTTGTAGCGTGGCCCATGGAGTAATGACTGCGCCGAAGATCTGAGATCCCTCACAGGCTTATAAGTCTTGAGGAGCTCAACCAGATACAGCGGGGCCAAACCATTGGCGCACTTGAACACATGACACAGTGTTTTGAACACAATACGTTGGTGGACAGGCAGCCAGTGTAGCTCTCGAAGGATGGGTGTTATGTGAGAACGACTAGGTGGACGTTTTACTATACGTGCTGCGGTGTTCTGCACCTGTTGAAGTCTTCGGAGATGTTCTTGGGTTTCACCTAGCAGAAGGCTATTGCAGTAATCAAGATTTGACATCACCAACGTCAATACAAGAGTTGTGGCCGATTTTTCAGTCAGGCATTGTCTGATACTTGAGATACGTCGGAGCTGCCAGTAGGAGGAAGAGATCGTTCTGCTTACGTGTGGCCCCATAGAAAAAAGCTCATCGATCTTTACGCCAAGATATGTCACACATCTCGACGAGGGGACCTCGACTCCCGAAATGGAGATGTTAGTTTCTTGGAACAACTGAACATGTGCCTTAGAATTGATGATGATGAATTCTGTTTTGCCTTCATTTAATTTCAGACGACTTTTCACCATCCATGTTTTCACATCGGTGCAACATCTCTCCATGGAAGCTTTTGCCGCAGCGAAAGAGTCTTTGTCAGGGTTCGAGGTTGTAAATATCACAGTATCATCTGCGTAAAGATGGAATGACAGGTGTTGGTGCCACGTGACCTGGTGTGGTGTGGTGTGATTTGAAATGGTATGGTGTAGTGTGGTGCACTATGGTATTATGTGCTATGGTGTTGCTGCGATGTGATGTGCTGTTGTGCAATGTGATTTGGTGTGGGTTAATGTGGCGTGATGAGATGTGATAAAATGTGGCATGGCGTGGTGTGGTGTGGTGTGGTGTGGTGCGATGTGATGTGGTATGGTGTGGTATGGTGTAATGTAATGTGGTATCGTGTGGTATAATGTGTAGTGTGGTGTAGTGTAAGTTATGTTGTTACGAAACGCATATTTTCCATTTGCTCCTGGTTGTGGTTATATCATATAGTGGGTTGGGAAGTATCTGCCAAGCCATAGTGTATTTTGATATTGCTGCCAAGCCAGTGTGGATGTTGGAATTTATATGATGAATGGAGTTTTGGAAGGGAAATCGAACAGTGAACCTTGTTTTCCTTCCAGTACAGAAACGAACTTAGCAGAACGTTTGGGAGGATATATTATTCATCTCGATTCACACTCTACCATTGACCAATCTGCAGTGAACTTTTTAGAGAACGGACTAATGAGATAGCTTCGTTATTGTTCAATGGGAAGGTGGATGGCTATGTGAACAGTTGATTGGTCGTTTGGTATAATATCGTGAATCAAGACACCCTCCAACGCTGTGATTGGTTAAGGACAACAGGTAGACTTTTGCTGTTGTATTTAAACCCTTGTTTTGGGATCACAGGCGTGCCCGTTGCAGCATTTTCACCGAGACAGCCATGTGTGGAGGGCGCCCTGTCTTAGAAAGAGTTCACGTGATGAACTATCAGTGAAGGCTGATAAAGTTTCGTCCGCTGACGAAATGTGCCCTGTAAGCTATGTCAAGTGGCTGTGGGTAGACAGAAAACTCAATGGTGGACTGCCCTCACTTTTGACTGCGGGGAGGATCTATGCATAAGGTATTGCGAGTTTTCGTTCTTGCAACGTTTTCCTCTCCTGAGTGAACTATCTGCTGACCACCCTGTATGGAGAAACTGTCATTAGAAATTCTCCAACGCCTGAGAAGCCACCTGCAAGAAAGCTCTGACTGCCTCTCGCCTCGCTCCCCTCCCCCATCACCTGTTCAAGTCGTCTCGCCTGCCGTCTGCTCGACTGCCCGCTGAGGGAAGGATTTTTGCCGTCTGCTCGACTGCCCGACCTGACGTCTGACCACGCATCCTCGCCGGGACTCCTACATCTCCTGGACCCAGTGCAAGTCACCACCTCAACCTCCACTACGAGAATCGAGAAATCTCAGCGCCTTATCACCAGAGGCAAACTTCCAGTTTTCGTCGTGATTGTGAAGTGCGTCCATGAATGGACATTCCCCCCCCCCCCCCCCCCCAAAGAAAAACCCCCCTCCCCAAATTGTGTGTGTGGAATTCCATTCAATGAAAAGCGAGCCGCCTTGCTTGCTTTCGGATTGGCTGGAGGCCACGACAAGGTTGAGCTGTGAGTATAGCTTCATATCTGGCTTGGCAGCCCATTCGTTAGTTATTATTTAATTCTGGGGAAGGGTTCATTGCATTTTGAGATGCGTTTCAGTATCACCATGCCTTATTAATTATTGTGTCGAAATTATCACTCATGACCAATTTGTCTATTATTGATTAAAGCTGAATTGGAACTTTGATTTAGGAATCCCAGTCATCATTTGCGTCCATACGTCATCCTTGTGTGAATGTTTTGATTGGAAGGTGCCAAGTAGTAAGAAGTACCCTAGACATTTAACGAGCCACAGAAAAGATTGATAATCTTTTAATACTACTTGTAACATATGTGGTATTATGTAATGTGATGGGGTGTAGTATTATTTCATGTGATGTCATGTAAGGTGATATTTTTGTTATGTGATGTTATGTTGTTGATATAATGTGGTGTGGTGTGGTGTGGTGTGGTGCGATGTGATGTGATGGGGTGTGGTGTGATGCAATGTTGTGTGGTAAAGTGTGATGTAGTGTAGTACTATATCTTGTAATGTGATGTGGTGTGGTGAGAAGTGATGTGGTGTGTGATGTGATGTTATATTGTTGATATGATGTGATGTGGTGTGTTGTGGTGTGTAGTAGTGCGATGCGATCCAATGTTAAGTGATGCGATTCGGTGTAGTGTAGCGCGATGTGATGTGATGCGATGTAACTTGGTGTAGTGTCATATGATGAGATGTAACGTGGTGTAGTGTCATATGATGCGATGTAACTTGGTGTAGTGTCATATGATGAGATGTAACGTGGTGCAGTGTCATATGATGAGATGTAACGTGGTGTAGTGTCATATGATGAGATGTAACGTGGTGTAGTGTCATATGATGAGATGTAACGTGGTGTAGTGTCATATGATGAGATGTAACGTGGTGTAGTGTCATATGATGAAATGTAACGTGGTGTAGTGTCATATGATGCGATGTAACGTGATGTAGTGTCATATGATGAGATGTAACGTGGTGTAGTGTCATATGATGAGATGTATAACGTGGTGTAGTGTCATATGATGAGATGTGACGGACCGTCTCGAGACGCAATGGTATGTTGTATGATGTGATTTGGTATGATGCATTGTACGGTGTTTGGTTGTTGCATTGTAACGTAGTGTATTGTGTACTGTTTTATCGTGTTATGTACTTAGTTGTCCTCGTGTTGCAGACAACCTTTGTTCCTTTCGTAAAAACGTGAACGCAACATTTTCCCTGGTGAGCATGCAAATGCTTTACCTGAGTGTGTCTATTGCATATGTATTGCAACTTGCCATCGACAGTTTAGTATATGGAGACTTTACTATTATTTTATTTGCATGAATTGATCGTATGGATGGTGCCATTAGATCTACATGCATAATATCATTATCAGAATATGTATTGACGGCGTCATGAGCTGATACGGCAACTACTAATCAGTTCGTTTCATATGAATTTCTGGTGTCGGTGTTTGTTCGTATCAATACATGTTCCTACGACTACATTCCGTGTTCTGGCGATTGCTGCCTCAGTTCCTGTCGTCAAGTGTTCCAGCGAGACTTAAGTCAGAGAGTGTCGTCAGCTGTTCCAACGACTTTTGTCTTTTGTCACATCGTAAGATTTCCTAGCCATCATTCTATCAACCCATGTCATCAGGTGGTTTGTGGGGCTCTGTGGCCGAGTGGTTGCAATTCTCGATCTGTTCTTGCTTGCGGCTATAGGGTGTGGCCTTCGAAGCTGCGTGGATCCCAGAATAGCGTAATAGAACAAGGTGCCTCACTCGCACAGCTTTTCCCCACCCAGAAGTAGAAAGGGCACCTGTGAGGGCAGAGCGGGATATTTGACGAAAAACAACAACTTTGACGCGTTCATTTACAGCCTGGTTGCATGCTTCCCAGGGAGTTGTGCAGCCTGGTCGCATGCTTCCCAGGGAGTTGTGCAGCCTGGTTGCATGCTTCCCAAGGAGTTGTGCAGCCTGGTCGCATGCTTCCCAGGGAGTTGTGCAGCCTGGTTGCATGCTTCCCACGGAGTTTTGCAGCCTGGTGGCATGCTTCCCAAGGAGTTGTGCAGCCTGGTTGCATGCTTCCCAAGGAGTTGGGCAGTCTGGTGGCATGCTTCCCAGGGAGTTGTGCAGTCTGGTGGCATGCTTCCCAGGGAGTTGTGCAGCCTGGTGGCATGCTTCCCAAGGAGTTGTGCAGCCTGGTGGCATGCTTCCCACGGAGTTGTGCAGCCTGGTCGCATGCTTCCCAGGGAGTTGTGCAGCCTGATTGCATGCTTCCCAGGGAGTTGTGCAGCCTGGTTGCATGCTTCCCACGGAGTTGTGCAGCCTGGTTGCATGCTTTCCACCGAGTTGTGCAGCCTGGTTGCATGCTTTCCACGGAGCTGTGCAGCCTTGTTGGATGCTTCCCAGGGAGTTGTTGCAGCCTGATTGCATGCTTCCCAGGGAGTTGTGCAGCCTGATTGCATGCTTTCCACGGAGTTTTGCAGCCTGGTTGCATGCTTCCCAAGGAGTTGTGCAGCCTGGTTGGATTCTTCCCAAGGAGTTGTGCAGCCTGGTTGCATGCATCCCAAGGAGTTGTGCAGCCTGGTTACATGCTTTCCAAAGAGTTGTGCAGCCTGGTTACATGCTTTCCAAAGAGTTGTGCAGCCTGGTTGGATGCTTCCCAAGGAGTTGTGCAGCCTGGTTGCATGCTTCCCAAAGAGTTGTGCAGCCTGGTTGCATGCTTTCCAGGGAGTTGTGCAGCCTGGTTGCATGCTTCTCAGGGAGTTGAGATGGTATTGGAGTGATAATAAGTGTAGCCCGATTACCAGAGGGTGAAAGGATGCGGTTGGAGCACCCCCGATTGTGTAAACAGGTGCAATAAAAAGGTACCTTAAGGGTTTTGTTTGTGAGGTTTCTTCCCCCATATACTATTTCACGTCAAGTAAGGTTTTCTCGCTGCTGTTGATACAGGTTTTGTTGAATACCGTTCTAAAGGCTGTTGCTTCATACTGCGTCGACAGATGTTCTTTCCGTTGTGCTTCAGATCGTGTACAACAGAAACTTCCTGTCTCTGGTGAGCGTGATCTTCCTACAGGAGTTCCACCGTGCCTTTCTGACGCAGTTCCTAAACATCGTCTGTGAACAGCTCCTGCCTGAGAAGGATGTCCCACGCAACGTTCGCCTCCTCTTCTACAGCTTCGTCAACGTCTTCCCGAAGGTAAGTCCTTGTGAATGACTTTGAGAGTAAACATAGGTAGCAACACATCTACAGAAGGTCTGTTTGAAGACTCTCTTGCGCAAAACGTGAGACGTAGGATTTTGTCTGAAACAGAGTGACAGCTCTCGTGGACC
>JAWQFJ010000986.1:12533-17533 GCA_034096865.1 Theodoxus fluviatilis
CAGCCCATTCGTTAGTTATTATTTAATTCTGGGGAAGGGTTCATTGCATTTTGAGATGCGTTTCAGTATCACCATGCCTTATTAATTATTGTGTCGAAATTATCACTCATGACCAATTTGTCTATTATTGATTAAAGCTGAATTTGAACTTTGATTTAGGAATCCCAGTCATCATTTGCGTCCATACGTCATCCTTGTGTGAATGTTTTGATTGGAAGGTGCCAAGTAGTAAGAAGTACCCTAGACATTTAACGAGCCACAGAAAAGATTGATAATCTTTTAATACTACTTGTAACATATGTGGTATTATGTAATGTGATGGGGTGTAGTATTATTTCATGTGATGTCATGTAAGGTGATATTTTTGTTATGTGATGTTATGTTGTTGATATAATGTGGTGTGGTGTGGTGTGGTGTGGTGCGATGTGATGTGATGGGGTGTGGTGTGATGCAATGTTGTGTGGTAAAGTGTGATGTAGTGTAGTACTATATCTTGTAATGTGATGTGGTGTGGTGAGAAGTGATGTGGTGTGTGATGTGATGTTATATTGTTGATATGATGTGATGTGGTGTGTTGTGGTGTGTAGTAGTGCGATGCGATCCAATGTTAAGTGATGCGATTCGGTGTAGTGTAGCGCGATGTGATGTGATGCGATGTAACTTGGTGTAGTGTCATATGATGAGATGTAACGTGGTGTAGTGTCATATGATGCGATGTAACTTGGTGTAGTGTCATATGATGAGATGTAACGTGGTGCAGTGTCATATGATGAGATGTAACGTGGTGTAGTGTCATATGATGAGATGTAACGTGGTGTAGTGTCATATGATGAGATGTAACGTGGTGTAGTGTCATATGATGAGATGTAACGTGGTGTAGTGTCATATGATGAAATGTAACGTGGTGTAGTGTCATATGATGCGATGTAACGTGATGTAGTGTCATATGATGAGATGTAACGTGGTGTAGTGTCATATGATGAGATGTATAACGTGGTGTAGTGTCATATGATGAGATGTGACGGACCGTCTCGAGACGCAATGGTATGTTGTATGATGTGATTTGGTATGATGCATTGTACGGTGTTTGGTTGTTGCATTGTAACGTAGTGTATTGTGTACTGTTTTATCGTGTTATGTACTTAGTTGTCCTCGTGTTGCAGACAACCTTTGTTCCTTTCGTAAAAACGTGAACGCAACATTTTCCCTGGTGAGCATGCAAATGCTTTACCTGAGTGTGTCTATTGCATATGTATTGCAACTTGCCATCGACAGTTTAGTATATGGAGACTTTACTATTATTTTATTTGCATGAATTGATCGTATGGATGGTGCCATTAGATCTACATGCATAATATCATTATCAGAATATGTATTGACGGCGTCATGAGCTGATACGGCAACTACTAATCAGTTCGTTTCATATGAATTTCTGGTGTCGGTGTTTGTTCGTATCAATACATGTTCCTACGACTACATTCCGTGTTCTGGCGATTGCTGCCTCAGTTCCTGTCGTCAAGTGTTCCAGCGAGACTTAAGTCAGAGAGTGTCGTCAGCTGTTCCAACGACTTTTGTCTTTTGTCACATCGTAAGATTTCCTAGCCATCATTCTATCAACCCATGTCATCAGGTGGTTTGTGGGGCTCTGTGGCCGAGTGGTTGCAATTCTCGATCTGTTCTTGCTTGCGGCTATAGGGTGTGGCCTTCGAAGCTGCGTGGATCCCAGAATAGCGTAATAGAACAAGGTGCCTCACTCGCACAGCTTTTCCCCACCCAGAAGTAGAAAGGGCACCTGTGAGGGCAGAGCGGGATATTTGACGAAAAACAACAACTTTGACGCGTTCATTTACAGCCTGGTTGCATGCTTCCCAGGGAGTTGTGCAGCCTGGTCGCATGCTTCCCAGGGAGTTGTGCAGCCTGGTCGCATGCTTCCCAGGGAGTTGTGCAGCCTGGTCGCATGCTTCCCAGGGAGTTGTGCAGCCTGGTTGCATGCTTCCCACGGAGTTTTGCAGCCTGGTGGCATGCTTCCCAAGGAGTTGTGCAGCCTGGTTGCATGCTTCCCAAGGAGTTGGGCAGTCTGGTGGCATGCTTCCCAGGGAGTTGTGCAGTCTGGTGGCATGCTTCCCAGGGAGTTGTGCAGCCTGGTGGCATGCTTCCCAAGGAGTTGTGCAGCCTGGTGGCATGCTTCCCACGGAGTTGTGCAGCCTGGTCGCATGCTTCCCAGGGAGTTGTGCAGCCTGATTGCATGCTTCCCAGGGAGTTGTGCAGCCTGGTTGCATGCTTCCCACGGAGTTGTGCAGCCTGGTTGCATGCTTTCCACCGAGTTGTGCAGCCTGGTTGCATGCTTTCCACGGAGCTGTGCAGCCTTGTTGGATGCTTCCCAGGGAGTTGTTGCAGCCTGATTGCATGCTTCCCAGGGAGTTGTGCAGCCTGATTGCATGCTTTCCACGGAGTTTTGCAGCCTGGTTGCATGCTTCCCAAGGAGTTGTGCAGCCTGGTTGGATTCTTCCCAAGGAGTTGTGCAGCCTGGTTGCATGCATCCCAAGGAGTTGTGCAGCCTGGTTACATGCTTTCCAAAGAGTTGTGCAGCCTGGTTACATGCTTTCCAAAGAGTTGTGCAGCCTGGTTGGATGCTTCCCAAGGAGTTGTGCAGCCTGGTTGCATGCTTCCCAAAGAGTTGTGCAGCCTGGTTGCATGCTTTCCAGGGAGTTGTGCAGCCTGGTTGCATGCTTCTCAGGGAGTTGAGATGGTATTGGAGTGATAATAAGTGTAGCCCGATTACCAGAGGGTGAAAGGATGCGGTTGGAGCACCCCCGATTGTGTAAACAGGTGCAATAAAAAGGTACCTTAAGGGTTTTGTTTGTGAGGTTTCTTCCCCCATATACTATTTCACGTCAAGTAAGGTTTTCTCGCTGCTGTTGATACAGGTTTTGTTGAATACCGTTCTAAAGGCTGTTGCTTCATACTGCGTCGACAGATGTTCTTTCCGTTGTGCTTCAGATCGTGTACAACAGAAACTTCCTGTCTCTGGTGAGCGTGATCTTCCTACAGGAGTTCCACCGTGCCTTTCTGACGCAGTTCCTAAACATCGTCTGTGAACAGCTCCTGCCTGAGAAGGATGTCCCACGCAACGTTCGCCTCCTCTTCTACAGCTTCGTCAACGTCTTCCCGAAGGTAAGTCCTTGTGAATGACTTTGAGAGTAAACATAGGTAGCAACACATCTACAGAAGGTCTGTTTGAAGACTCTCTTGCGCAAAACGTGAGACGTAGGATTTTGTCTGAAACAGAGTGACAGCTCTCGTGGACCCGGAGAAGATCTCCCGGTGCTGAAAGGAAGAGGAGCACACTCTCATAGTACGGTTATGTATTGCACATAACTATCTTGCCAGGACAATCTTACAATACACGGGAAGAAGTTTTTATAAGACAACACAGAGGAGAGTGCCGCCTTGAAGTTCCCAAAGATACTTAGAAAGGTTGAAGATTGCTCCAACTTGAGAACATGAACAGTGTCAAAGATCCCTCTGGCACACTCACCTCTACTCTCTCTCTCTCTCTCTCTCTCTCTCTCTCTCTCTCTCTCTCTCTGTCTTTGTCTCTGTCTCTGTCTCTGTCTCTGCCTCTCTCTCTCTCTGTCTCTCTCTCTGTCTCTCTCTCTGTCTCTCTCTCTGTCTCTCTGTCTCTCTCTTTCTTTCTCTCTCTGTGTCTCTCTCTGTGTCTTTCTCTCTGTCTCTCTCTCTGTCTCTCTCTCTCTCTGTCCCTCTCCCTCTGTCTCTCTCTCTGTCTCTCTCTCTGTCTCTCTCTGTCTCTCTATCTGTCTCTCTCTCTGTGTATCTCTCTCTGTCCCTCTCTCTCTCTGTCTCTATCTCTGTCTCTCTCTCCCTCTCTTTCCTTTCTATCTCTGTCTCTCTCTCTCTTTCTCTCTCTCTCTCTCTCTCTCTCTCTCTCTGTGTCTGTGTGTCTGTGTCTGTGTGTCTGTCCGCCCTTCCGATCGTATCTCCTTCCCTTCCTTCATGTCTCTTTCTCTGTATATCTTCCTCTATCTCTCTTCCTCTATCTCTCTTCCTCTATCTCTCTTCCTCTATCTCTCTTCCTATATGTCTGTTCCTCTATCTCTCTTCCTCTATCTCTCTTCCTCTATCTCTCTTCCTATATTTCTCTTCCTCTATCTCTGTTCCTCTATCTCTCTTCCTCTATCTCTCTTCCTCTGTCTCTCTTCCTCTGTCTCTCTTCCTCTATCTCTCTTCCTATATATCTCTTCCTCTATCTATCTTCCTTCATCTCCTTCCCTCTATCTCTCTCCCGTCAATTCATGCCCTGCCACACTTGCAGGTTCTGGTACTGGTGGGGGTCGCTGTGATCAGCTGGTATGGCTACAAGCGAGTGGTCATGGCCAACTTTGTATGGAAAGTGGGGCCAGGCTCCCTACTCTTCCTGGTCGGCCCTGGACACCCCTGGCTCCTCATGGCTTTCCTTCTAGTGGACAGGTCAGTAACTCACGTACGCAAGCACGCACACACAGACACGCACGCATGAATTCACGTACGCACAAACACGCACGAATACACGTACGCACAAACACGCACGCATGCACGGACGCACACGCACACACGCACGTGCGCGCGCACACATACACACAGTTGTTTTTTTACCTTCTCGTACTCCCCATTCTCATTTCTTCCCTTACATCTCCCTGCAATTCTCATCCTAGTTTTCCCCCAATACAACCTCTCTTATTCTCTCCAAGGCCCGTAAGGTCAATGGACGTCTTGCACCTGGCTGGAGATCACCTGATTCTCTTTGTCGTCTTTAGCTACAAAGATGCGTGCATGCTGGACATGATAGTGCTTTGTCTGACGAGCGAAGGATTGATCAAGCTGCCCAGTGATCAGAGGGTAAAGTGTAAAGCGGTTTGAGACCCAAACGTGGGTGATGAGTCGCTATATAAAACCACACCTTTACCTTTTCCCCCCTCGGTTTTGTGAATTAAACGCCAAAG
>JAWQFJ010000987.1:0-15000 GCA_034096865.1 Theodoxus fluviatilis
AATGATGAGGAATACTGAATACTGAATGATGAGGAATACTGAATACTGAATACTGAATATTGAGGAACACTGAATGAATGCTGCTAATGACTGCTACCACTAAACTACTGCTGTAGTTTGCCGCAACGGTTTCCTACTGGTTTGAGAGCTATTGCGTCAACTGGGAAGTTGAAAGTGGTACCGTTCCTCCTTCTCGTTCGCCTGGGTTGATACGCTTCTATTGAGAGAAGATATCGTTTACCTGTGTTGAGATGGGTCTGCCAGTTTGCCTGCCAGCCTACTAACCAGCCTGCCTGCCAGCCTGCTTTCCAGCCTGCCAGCCAGCCAGCCTGCCTTCCAGCCTTCCAGCCAGCCTGCCTGCCTGCCAGCCAGCTTGTCAGCCTGCCTTCCAGCGGCCTGCCAGCTCAACTGCCAGCCATCCTTAGCCCTAGTCTATGGAGAGACGAGGGCTGGGCGAATTCCGTCGCCAAAGACGTCGTGGTCAGCAAGCCACACGGTTGATCGTACCTGCATCGTTCTGCAGGGAGTTGTGGGAGTTCTACTTGATGTGAACTTTCAGCGAGCAATAGGACGTTTGGAGAGGTGTTTCTTCGAAACGGGTAAGAGGATCTGACTTCTCCCTCTCTTCGTCTAGGATCGGTTCTCATCATCGTTGTTTTAAGCGCTGGGTGCTTAACAAGACTTTGTTGAACATTGAATGGCTGAAGACGGTTTCCTTATGGGAGAAGTTAGTGCAGATTTGTGGAGTAAATTCGAGAAAGTGTTGTCGTTATCAGACGTGGCACCGTTGATGACGTATCCAAAGTGAGACTTTGATTCCGTAAGGGAATTTTCTTCTCAGAAGTCGAGAGTTTTAATGAGTGGTTAGATGTCTTGTATTGGAGACGCTACCCTCCTTTCTGTCTGAGACAAGAGTTTAAGTGGTGTGTGAGCTAATTCGTTTCCAGTTCAATCTTATTGTAAAGTAGTTAGATTATTATTTTCTTCAGGGGAATCCTAGCCGGGGTTGGGTTATTTGTTAAAAATAAAATTATTGTATCATTTATCTCCCAGTGCCAGGGTTTTCATTTATCATGTTGTTTTACTCAGTGATCTCAGGAATGTGGTGATGGGGTTTTGTTGAAAACCTCCCCCTTGAGTCATTAAATTTATTTAATGACATTATAAAAAAACAAGGTTAAATAACAACAGTAAAAATAGGCCACAATTGGCGAGACCTGCCCAGGATTTATCTATTTTATAATTTGAGAAATTATACCAATTATTGTCGGATCACCACATCCCTGGAACACTGAACACCTTGGCATTGGTGTAGGTGTTTAGAATTTTTCATGTGACTTAAATGCTCTCATGATTTGTGCAATTTAGGTAGACTTGGCAAATTGTTGTGACCTTTCGCATGTTTGCGACTTCCGCATCCTTTGCGACTGTGTTACAGTTCTTGTGTGATTTTTCCATTGTTGAGCTTGTAATCCCTTTGCTAATTGCCGAGCGCAATATACCGTAGTTTAGCGTAAAGTTTACACTCTCAGTTACTTTCGAGTTATGGAACTCCGTTCGGGACGCGCAGCAGGAGATAGCAGTGCTATGGCATCCAACGCTGAGTCCAGAGGGGACCGGATCGCACGTTGGAAGAGTCTAGCTACTGAGCTAGGAGTAGAGCCCTCTGCTATGCCAGAGTTTGTAGCTGAACGGATGGCGAGAGAGGATGTTGAACTGGCGCGGTTGGAGCTTGAGAAAGAGAAACTTAAGAGAGAGAAAGAGGAGTATGAGGAAGAACGGAAGATGAAGCTTGAGAGAGAGAAAGCTAAGCTTGAGAGGGAGCATGCTGAGATGAAACGAGAACTCGAGAAGAAGCAAGAGGAAGCTGAGGAGAGGCGGAAGAGGGAGCAATGGGAAATAGATGAACGACAGAAGAGGGAGAAAGAAGAGCATGAACTGCGCATGCATCTGTTGGTTCAAGAGTCTAAAAAGAAAACTCAGAGTGTGAGAGAGTGTCGCAGTGTGAGTGAGGAAGAGGATGATGATTGTGTGGATCACAGTTTCAAAGTTTCGATCCCGCTCTTTGACGAGAATAAAGAGGAGATCTCGACTTGGTTGAAAAGGTTTGAGAGAGTTGCGAGTCTGAGCAAGTGGGACGAGAGTACGTGGGCTACGCGCGTTTCCACTAAGTTGACGGGGAAGGCAGTAGAGTTGTATAACTCTCTTGATGACGATAGCGCTAAGGACTATCGAAGTTTGAAAGAGGCGTTGTTGACGCGCTATCGACTCACAGCTGAGACGTATCGACAGCGTTTCAGAACGTGTAGGAGGAGAGAGGACGAGACCTATACGCAGTTCTGTGCTCGCATTGCCGATAATCTGACGAAGTGGCAGGAACTCTCTAGGCTTTCTGACTTGAAGCAGCTCATCTTGTTGGAGCAATTCCTGCAGTCTCTTTCCTCTGAGATGACAGCCTACGTTATGGAGAGGAGACCTCAGACGCTAGCCGAGGCGGGCGAGCTAGCAGAGATCTATTCTGAAGCGCATAGGGGGTGCGGGAAGAAGTCCTTTCATCAGAGTAAGCCTCAGGGAGGGAACTCGGGGGCTGAGGGAAAGTCGAAGGGGGGAAGTTCCAAGGGAGGATATGGAGCAGGGTCGGGTGGGTCGACTGTCAGGAGGTGTTACTTGTGCAATTCGCCGAAGCATCTGGCTAAGGATTGCCCCAGGAGGCCCAAGACAGCAGGGGCAGTGTCGATGGGGCTCTCCCAACCTCCGCTACCTGTCTCTGTTCCGACCTTGTGTTTTGCGTGCAGTGAGCAGAGCTACGACCCTAGGTGTGTCGTCGTCGTAGAAGGTGTCACCGTGCGAGGGTTGCGCGACACCGGCTCTCAGGTTTGTGTAGTGAAAAGGTCTTTGGTTTCGCAGTCGAAGTTCACGGGAAGAAAACTCGAAGTATCCATGGCGGAAGCCAAATTGAAGCGGCGCTACCCGGTAGCCACTGTCCTAGTGGACTGCCCTTTCTACACTGGCGTAGTGGAAGCCGTCGTGATGGATGCGCCTGTGGCTGACTTTATTGTAGGGAATCACGCCCGACTGGGCGATTCCCGGGTCTTGCCTGTGTATGCGCTACCCAGATCTGTCTCTGTGGTTACGCGCGCAAAAACCGTTGCTGAGAGAAAGAAAAAACCTACCTTGCTGCGTGTAGCTCCACCGGGGTTAGGAGAAGTGACTCCGCTGCAACTACGTGAGTTGCAGTTGGCGGATCCATCTTTGAAGCACTGCCGCGATGCAGAGGTATGCAAGAGAGTAGTGACCACCAAGAGGTCAGGAGAAGTCAGGTTCTTATGGAAAAAAGGAATTTTGTACCGAGAGTTTAGAGGACAGGGGGCTGTTTACACCCAAGTTGTCGTCCCACGCCAGCTGAGACAAGGAGTCTTGAGGTTGGCACATGAGCCACCCATGGGGGGTCACATGGGGGTACAGAGGACGCGGGAGAGGGTGTGGAAGCAGTTCTACTGGCCTGGGATGTGCCCCGACACTCGGCGCTTTGTACAGTCATGCGACCAGTGTCAGAGGGTCTGCCCAAAGCCGCGGAAGGTGCCACTTGGCAAGATGCCACTCATCGACACGCCGTTCGAACGTGTAGCTGTAGATCTAGTGGGACCGATCACCCCTACTTCAGAATCGGGAAACAAGTACATCCTGGTACTTGTAGACTATGCTACTCGTTACCCCGAAGCTATCCCTTTGAAAACCATTGATGCGGTGACCGTCGCGGAAGCGATGTGGCAGGTGTGGTCCAGGGTGGGCATCCCTTCCGAAATTTTAACAGATAGAGGCACTCAGTTCATGAGTGACGTCATGAAGGAGGTGGAGAGGCTGCTGGCCATCAAGGGTCTAGCCACCACCCCCTACCACGCTCAGGGGAACGGTCTTGTGGAACGTTACAACGGGACTCTCAAGACTATGCTGCGGAAGTTAACGCAGGAGAAACCCAGGCAGTGGGACCGGTATATCCCCGCATTGCTTTTTGCATATCGGGAAGTTCCACAGGAGAGCCTTGGGTTTTCCCCATTCGAGCTGCTATATGGAAGAACAGTTCGCGGTCCGATGGCAGTGCTCCGCAGTCTCTGGACTGAGGAGGAGACCGACGAACAAGTGCGAACCACAGCTGAGTACGTGGTAGATCTTAGGAATAGAATCGAAGAGACCTGCCAGCTGGCGCACCAGAGGTTGGCTGCCGCTTCGCGGAGGCAAGCGGAAGTATTCAACCGCAAGACGGTTGACCGCCGATTCCAACCAGGTGATCAGGTGCTGTTGCTGCTGCCGCAGCAGCACAACAAACTCCAGCTGTGCTGGCAGGGCCCTTTCGAGGTCCTAGAGAAGAAAGGGGAATGCGACTATCGGATCAGGGTGTTTGGCCGTGAGAGGCTCTACCACGCCAACCTTCTGAAACGGTATCAGGTTCGACAGACGGGGAGTGCGACGACTCGACTCCCGCGATTGCTGTCGGGGTGGTTGAGGAGAGTGACGATATGACTCCGCCCGACCGCGAACTACCCCTACCACGCTTGGTGGGCGAGGAGGCTGCCGGGGACATCGTGTTGGCTCAAACATTGACCGACAGTCAGAGGCGTCAGGCGTTGGAACTAGCTGTGAGGTATGAGGCGGTCCTGACCGACCTTCCTCTCCGGACCGACCTTGTCACCTTCGACATGACAGTACAGGCCGCTCGACCCGTCCGTGTCCGGCAGTACCCTCTGCCATACGCCAAGCTGGAGACTGTGAAAGAGGAGGTGAAGACCATGTTGCGGCTCAGCATCATCGAGCCTGCAGCTTCGCCTTACAACGCCCCGGTGGTACTCGTTCGGAAGAAGGACGGGCAGTTCCGTTTCTGCGTTGATTACCGGTCATTGAATGCCGTGACCGTTTTTGATGCAGAGCCACTTCCGGACGTGGAACACTTGTTTGCCAAGATCGGGGGGGCGAAATACTTCTCTAAGATAGACCTAGCCAAGGGTTATTGGCAGATCCCTGTGCGGGAGGATGTTCGGCCCATGACCGCTTTCACGACCCCGGCGGGCCAGTTTCAGTTCCGAGTCATGCCATTCGGGTTGAAGAATGCTGTGGCAGTCTTCTCTCGCATGATGCGGGCTTTGCTGGAGCCGCTGGGGAGGAGCGATGTCCACAATTTCATGGATGACATCCTCATCGCGACAGAGACTTGGCCAGAGCACCTTGAGGCTTTAGAAGCCGTGTTGGAATGTCTCAGGCGGGCTAACCTCTCAGCCCGACCCACTAAGTGCTGCGTGGGGTTCAAGGAGCTGAGCTTCCTGGGGCACGTGGTGAGGGAAGGGGAGATCCTGCCTGAGATGGACAAGATCAGGAAAGTGGAGGAGGCTCCGGTGCCCAAGACCAAGAAACAAGTGCGTGCATTCTTGGGTCTCGCGGGGTACTACAGGAAGTTTATCCCGAACTTCTCGGCCATCGCCCTCCCCCTTTCCGATCTCACTCGTAAGAACGCTCCGAACACCGTGGCGTGGACAGCGGAGTGCGAGACAGCTTTCAGGGCACTGAAGGCGCGGCTCACGGCACGACCAGTCTTGCAGCTGCCTGATCTGTCTCGCTCCTTCACCCTACGGACGGATGCGTCAGACCATGGTCTGGGGGCAGTACTCCTACAGGAGGAGGATGGAGTGCTCCACCCGGTGGCTTACGCTAGTCGTAAGTTATCCGGGGCGGAGAGCAGGTACTCCACTATCGAGCGTGAATGCCTGGCAGTGGTGTGGGCCTTGCACAAATTCCAGTCTTACCTGTATGGGCGCCCGTTCGTGCTAGAAACAGACCACCAGCCTCTGCGCTACCTGCAGACGGCCAAGGTGGCCAACGGTCGTCTCATGCGATGGAGCCTTCTGTTGCAGGCCTACAGTTTCACTGTCCGGGTGATACCCGGCAGCCAGAATGTGGGCGCCGACTACCTCAGTCGGGCGTGCATCTCTGGAGAGACTGTAGAGTGTTGAGGTGCAGACGGGAGTCTGTTCTTGAGTTGGGGGTCTTGTCGCGTGAATAGCGACGAATGTTCTTAATCTAAAAGGATAGTTTAGGAACTGGAAATAGTTTCCGTTTACAGAGGGACTTTAGGAGGATTAGGATGCCTCGCTGGGAGAGAGAAAATCCCAGATACCTTTGCAGATGACAAGAGACTTTTGTGCGATGACGCGCAAGGAAATTTTGACGTCACGTCTAGCGGTTGATCATTCATCGCTAGATTGTAGAAGCGTTGGGACGTGTCGGCTGATCGCTCTGAAGAGCCGCCGTCTGTAAAGTTTGGACTGTGGAGTCCACTCTTACTCATGCTCATGTGTTGAGCTGTGTGTGTTTAGGCGTTGGACGTGGAAGCGTCACGGCCTGAATTTTTGGGGCTGAATACTGAATGATGAGGAATACTGAATACTGAATGATGAGGAATACTGAATACTGAATGATGAGGAATACTGAATACTGAATGATGAGGAATACTGAATACTGAATGATGAGGAATACTGAATACTGAATGATGAGGAATACTGAATACTGAATATTGAGGAACACTGAATGAATGCTGCTAATTACTTCTACCACTAAACTACTGCTGTAGTTTGCCGCACCGGTTTCCTACTGGTTTGAGAGCTATTGCGTCAACTGGGAAGTTGAAAGTGGTACCGTTCCTCCTTCTCGTTCGCCTGGGTTGATACGCTTCTATTGAGAGAAGATATCGTTCACCTGTGTTGAGATGGGTCTGCCAGTTTGCCTGCCAGCCCACTAACCAGCCTGCCTGCCAGCTTGCCTTCCAGCCTGCCAGCCAGCCTGCCTGCCTGCCAGCCCACTAACCAGCCTGCCTGCCAGCTTGCCTTCCAGCCTGCCAGCCAGCCTGCCTGCCTGCCAGCCAGCCTGCCAGCCTGCCTTCCAGCGGCCTGCCAGCTCAACTGCCAGCCATCCTTAGCCCTAGTCTATGGAGAGACGAGGGCTGGCGAATTCCGTCGCCAGAGACGTCGTGGTCAGCAAGCCACACGGTTGATCGTACCTGCATCGTTTCTGCAGGGAGTGTTGGGAGTTTCTACTCGATGTGAACTTTCAGCGAGAGATAGGACGTTTGGAGAGGTGTTTCTTCGAAACGGGTAAGAGGATCTGACTTCTCCCTCTTTTCGTCTAGGCTCGGTTCTCATCATCGTTGTTTTAAGCGCTGGGTGCTTAACAAGACTTTGTTGAACATTGAATGGCTGAAGACGGTTTCCTTATGGGAGAAGTTAGTGCAGATTTGTGGAGTAAATTCGAGAAAGTGTTGTCGTTATCAGACGTGGCACCGTTGATGACGTAACCCAAGTGAGACCTTGATTCCGTAAGGGAATTTTCTTCTCAGAAGTCGAGAGTTTTAATGAGTGGTTAGATGTCTTGTATTGGAGACGCTACCCTCCTTTCTGTCTGAGACAAGAGTTTAATTGGTGTGTGAGCTAATTCGTTTCCAGTTCAATCTTATTGTAAAGTAGTTAGATTATTACTTTCTTCAGGGGAATCCTAGCCGGGGTTGGGTTATTTGTTAAAAATAAAATTATTGTATCATTTATCTCCCAGTGCCCGGTTTTTTTCATTTATCATATTGTTTTACTCAGTGATCTCAGGAATGTGGTGATGGGGTTTTGTTGAAAACCTCCCCCTTGAGTCATTAAATTTATTTAATGACATTATAAAAAAACAAGGTTAAATAACAACAGTAAAAATAGGCCACAGTGAGTAATATTTTTATTCGATTAGAACTAAGGCAACATAAGCATTTTTGGGAGTGTTGTAAATCAGTTTGTGCGCACTTGAGAGAGGGAGAGAGAGAGAGAGAGAGAGAGAGAGAGAGAGAGAGGGGGGGGGGGGGACGGGGGAATGGATGGATGGAGTTTTACGGCCTACAAGCCTTTTGTAGGCTATGTAAGGCCACTAAGCACGAATATCACTAGAACAGTTTAGAGTAAACGCAGATCAAGTCACGATGTCCCTAATTTGTTCGCCTCGTACGAATCGCGTAGGGAGACGCGGTTGGTCAATTCTTACCCCGAACCCACGGGGGGGGGGGGGGGGGGGGGGGGGGGGGGTTCTTAAGTGTGTCTATGCGCGCGCTCGCGTGTGTGTGTGTGTGTATTTGTGTAAAAGTGTGTGTCCGTGCGTGCGTATGAGCATGTGTGTCTGTGTATGTATTGATGAACATGTGTGTATTTAGGGGTGGTGTGGTGGTGTTTTTACACGCCAGCACTCGTCTCGTTTCTGGGTGTCTATAGGGATCATTCTTTCATTCCCGTCCTGCAACCTTCATTCACCTTTCGTGCAATCGAGTGAACAGAACAGCACAAATTATGAGTGGGCAGATTGTAATTTCACAACAGCTTTATTAATGACTACTGATGGGGCACCAAGTCCTCTCATCACTGCATATAAACAATACCTCAATCAATATGTTTAGCCAGCCAAGCCTTTTATCGCAACCTTACTTAACTTAAGCGTGGAGCTCATTTCGGAGTTCAATGCAGCGCCTTTCTCCACGTCATGGCTTCTTCCCGCTCTTGTGATTTCACAGCAGCTGGATGACGATTGACGGGCATTGCAGGGTCCGAGGGTGGGGGCCTGCCTTCATCCTGTTCATCGTGCTCTTGGAGAGAGGGAGGGGTGTGTGTGTCAGAGCCGTCCTGCGTCCCTTCTCAGTCAGTCGATCTGCCCTATTTCGACGGGCGTCTTCGTCTGCCACGACTCTGTACTGCTTGCTCCTCGCCACATCACTTCCCTGGGGTGGGAGCATCAACGCCAACTCCTGGGGACTGCAACCTTGGAGGTTATGGGCAGGGGAACAAGGCCTCACCCCTCCCAAGTCTTAAGGTCTATCAATACCACTCACATCATAGCATGGCCATAAATGTATTCACAACGAGAGAGTGAGAGAAAGAGAGAGCAAGGGAAAACCTATGCGTTATAAACCCTCTGCCCATCTTCAGTCACGATGTCACAAAATGAACCAATCAGACAATTTCTGTGCCGACCAATCATGTGTGATCACCCGAATATATAAAAGAACCTACCGCCTCGAGTGGTTTTCTTCCGTCGACCAATCGTCTTAAAAAGAGTTCGAGTTCACAGGCCAATCAATGGCTTTGACATCGATCGTACATAATTCTGAAGGCAAGGCTGGGTTCACTAATAAACCTTATTTGAGGCTTGGCTGGCTATTGTTCAAATTCCATCTACTGGGAGGTTGAATTATCTCCAGTCGTCACAGTGTGTGTGTATGAGCATGTGTGTGTGCGTGTGTACGTGTCGGGACTCAAGTTCAGTGGAAAGAACGTTCGCCGCAGTCACTTGGGGCTGGCGACAGCGCTCGCTGTTTGAAGCTTCACAGATCCTGGAGACGCATCCTCGGCCAAGGTGTGCCTTACCTGGCACTGCCTTACCTGGCCCTGCCTTTCCCAACCCAGCAGTAACACCGGAGGCTTGTTCACGAGTACTCAGCGCTGCGTGAGCGCTTAATATTTGCAATTGAGCACTCTTTGCCTCTCTTGAACGCCTCAGATTTTGTGCAGCGCTTCACTTGTTAAAGGGGAGGTAAATCTTCTGCGCCCCATGTTGTGGTGATAGACGCTAAGAAAGTGTTTTCTTTGCCACAGACATCGTTTATGCACGTTTAAATGTATTCTGCATGAATAAAGTCCACTACGGTGTCATCCTTACTTGCCATTACTCGCGCATACAGGGCGCTTGGGGCAAATAAAGCCCGTTCCAGTCCCAAAATGATGTTTCTGAGGGTTATTTAACGCATCGACGGCCAGTGCGGGATCGAAGACGCCATTTTGAATGTGATGCAAAATCATCTGAAGCACGTCGGAGTGGTGATTCACAGCGCTGCTCAGCGCTGAGTGAATCACGCCCCAAAATTGCCGTTCAGGAGTGAATCACATGCAGCGCTGAGCAGCGCTTTGAATCGCTGCGCCTCCTGAACAAGCCTCGGGTGTCTGTGTTGGCAGTGATGGTGACACACTGTGGTGACAGGAACCCTTGTTGCGATGGTGACCCAACAGAGGACTGGAACACTCCCCGACGGAATGGAAATGCTGCTGGGGTACCGAGTGTGTGTGTCCTCTCCGTCTGTCACTGTGGATGTCGGCAAGTGCCAGTACAGACAAGATCAAATACGTGGCCCTTTGATCAGGGGGTAGACTGTGAAGCAGTTTGTTCCAAGATATGGATGAAAAATCACTTATGAAGTCTTTCCCTTTCCCTTTACACTTTGATCAACAAGCACACTTCTTGGTGACAGCTAGAGAGACGGGTCTATCAAAATGGTAAGAGCAGGCGATACTTATTCTCGTTCTGTGGAATAGGAGAGACCGAGAAGTGTTCTTTTCGGGTCACTGTTTGTTCGAACCTTGAATCCTGTGCTTAGCGTGAATCTGGCCCCACTTAGCAACCAAACAAAATGGGGCTGCCGAAGAAATATCTACCGCTGAGGTAGAAATCTGACCAACTAGGGTCAGTAGACACAGGAAAAGTGGGAGAGTAGGTGTAAGGTCTATTTGGGGGGATGTGTGTGCATGCGTGCATGCGCGGACGTGAGTGCGCCGAGCGCGTGAGTGCTGGTGGAGCGAGCCCGCCGAGGTTGAGAGAAACGGGGACCGAGGCAGGGGGAAACGGGGGCCGAGGCAGGGGGAAACGGGGGCCGAGGCAGGGGGAAACGGGGGCCGAGGCAGGGGGAAACGGGAGCCGAGGCAGGGGGAAACGGGGGCCGAGGCAGGGGGAAACGGGGGCCGAGGCAGGGGGAAACGGGGGCCGAGGCAGGGGGAAACGGGGGCCGAGGCAGGGGGAAACGGGGGCCGAGGCAGGGGAAACGGGGGCCGAGGCAGGGGGAAACGGGGGCCGAGGCAGGGGGAAACGGGGGCCGACGATACGAACGAAATATATATGGTGAAGCTCTACCTGCCCATTACAAATGAAACACACACGCACACACACACACACACACACACACACACACACACACACACACACACACACACACACACGATGCAAATCATATTATCGCACTCAAATCGATACTTGAATCCTCATGAGCGTCCGAAATTGACGCTACGGAGCGGAACGTGATCGAGGCGCATGCGCAAATCAGATCGTCGAGAGCGGCAAAACGTAAGTGGCGCGCGGTCATCGTTAACGACCAAAATAGAATCACGTCATGTCTTCTTGAATGCGCGCCTGTAAAACGGCAAGATAGCGATGCTCACGTTTTCCCTTCAGGTCAAATATCATCATTGTAAACTGTTGTAACTCATGACACAAAAGTAGTATGCAACAATTCGTCACCAATGCTGCATATACTGTATTTGATATCGATTGAAAGAGTATTCTTCGGGCTATTGAATGATTCCATCTACATTTGTCTACTAATTTGTTGTCGCGTACACACAAATGAAGAAAACAATGCATACCCTACTCAGAAGCTAAAAGCGCCGACTGAAACCTGAGACAAGAGATAGGCTGGCGGGCAGGAAATTCCCAGCCAGGCCTCCCAACTAACTTTTGGCTGCACTGCTTTCGAGCAGTTATAAGAGTTCATTTAGTTTGGTGTTTAGTTGCTGCGGATGCAGCTCTCTCTGTCTCTGTCTCTGTCTCTCTCTCTGCCTCTCTGTCTCTGTCTCTCTGTCTCTGTCTCTCTGTCTCTGTCTCTCTCTCTCTCTCTCTCTCTCTCTCTCTCTCTCTCTCTCTCTCTCTCCTAATTGTTCATACCGTAAAACCGTTTAGTGTAACCTCATATTTCTGTGACGGGCGGCCGGTCTGAACAATAAAGTGTCTGACTGGCACAAAAGTGTCTGGCTGGCACAAAAGTGTCTGACTGGCACAAAAGTGTCTGACTGGCACAAAAGTGTCTGACTGGCACAAAAGTGTCTGACTGGCACAAAAATGTCTGACTGACACAAAAAAGTGTCTGTCAGATACAAAAGTGTCTGTCAGACACAAAAGAGGTGGCTGGGCGTAGAGTGCATGGGACGAGCCACGCCCATCACCGCAATGCTGGGATCAAGCAGGTGTCAGCGATGCAGTCCCGCAGAGTTCAAAACCTTTGTCGAGTGAACAGACGAGTCGAATCTATGGATGAACGCCTCAACTGCAGCTATGTATCCACCATCACGTGGGGCACCATCATGTCGTTCTTTGTTCACTTGCTTGCTGGCTTGTTTACTTGTTTGTTTGTTTGTTTCATCTCTGCTTATTCGTTCGTTCATTTGTTCGCTCGCTCGTTCATTTGTTCAGTCGTTTGCATATGTCCCAAAATCTTTCAGCGGGCAGCAACAAGTACAAAGTGAGTTCTTTCCCTTTGTCAAATGCTGTTGCCCGTTACAGAAGAGCGCCTTTACGCTCCATTCCCGTGCAGCAGTCTGCACAGTCAAGCTGCCATGGCACACTGCTGTGCAGAACTCACTGGACGAGATTCAAGACTTTACGTTCCTCCGTTTCATTTCCAGCATGGCTGGGGACGAGACCATGGTTGAGGGGGAGGAGCCTTTCGTGGGCAGCCCTGTCACCAGTGGACCCAGTGAGCTGCTGCCCAGCCCTGTGTCGTCACTGCCCTCCACTGTGACGTCACTGCCCACCGTTGTAACGTCATCCACTGGCAGTGACGCGGCCTTCATCCCACTGCACTGATGTCACGGAGAACTTTGACCAGACTATGTTGAAGACTTGTGACCGTTACCCCCAATCATGGACACTCTCGCGTGAATCTGAAGTAGAGATGACGTTGTGATGACGTGGTGTTGTGGTCAGACGTGTGTGTGCACAATTTTGGCGAGACATGCACATGGCAGTCCTGGTGTCTACATTGTGTGTGCCTTTTGATCTAATTAGCCAGTGAATGGAAGATATTGTTTGTGAACATAATTTACTTTGGATAATATCTAACTCTGCAGCATAGATGTACGAAAGTATGTCCAGCTTCATGAAACGTACTATAGATATAAGGAAGCACATAAGTGAAATGACATAAATACTGCTGATCTGAAAAAAGCGTGCCTTAGTCGACCGACAGTGTCCAAAAGCATAAGAAGTCACATACCCAGAGAATGACGCACACATTTGAGAGAAAGAGGTGCATGATCGTCATTTTCAATCTGTAATAATTGCATTCCTTCATACCTTTATGTTCACAATATTTATTGGTTGTGTAATTAAAGAGCAAGAAATATTTATGAGGTGTACACCAACAAATTAAACTTGTGCCATATTATTGATTATCAGTGATGCCAATTGAAAGATCTCCTCCCCTTACTACGCTGTTTAACACAATTTTAAAATCTCATTCATTACAGTATTTTCAGCATCAAGAAGGCAGCGAAGTAAGATCGTATTTGTCGTTTCGGGGAATGTTACACCTATGACATTCCTATGAATCTACACAGAAGTGGTGTGTCTTGCTGTCTTCCAGACAGCGATGCTCTTCTATGAAGAAAGCCCCATGCTATCTACTTGATGTAAGATATTTCGCGATTGTGACTTTCCCCGGTGAATACTCTTGCCTTCATTTCCAGAGAAATATAAAATGAAATGTGTTCCAAAAGCGACATTCCAATTTTAAAAAAGTGATACATTGTTTATCCTTGCCTGTTTGTGTTTTTACGTATAAACTTTTACAAAATGGCAAAATGTCTTCCTGCTCATTCAAATGTTAATTGCAGCCATGTCTTCTTCTCTTCTCTTCTGTCACACATTCCACCCCACCCACAACCTAACCCCACCCCACCCACTCCTTTCCCCACCAACACTGGGGTACGCGATCCACAAAATATTCTCATCAACTACCGACACCGCAGGCTTTTCCCTGTTTGTGTTTACAGCCACTTAATTCTGTGCAAAAATTCTCAACTGCGTGGTCATTGGCTTTGCGCAGCAAATTGTGCTATTATTATGCTGTAATGATGATAATGAACAGCAATGTATACTTTAGTATCGGACGTCCGTGTGCATGCATGTTTACGTGCGCGCGTGTACGTATGTGCGCTTTTGTGTGTATGTGTGTGTGTCTGTGTGCGCGCGCGTGTGAGATCGTGCGAGCACACTTGAGTGTGTGTGTGTGTGTGTGTGTGTGTATGCGTGCGTGCGTGTGTGCGCGTTCGTGTATGTTCATGTGTGTGTGTGTTCTCTTGTGTGCGTGTTTGTGTATATGTATGTGTGTATTTATGTTTGTGTGTGTGTGTGTGTGTGTGTGCGCGCGCGCGCGAATGTGTGTGTGCGTGTGTTTGTGTGTGCGTGCGTGCTTGTTTTGTGTGTGTGTGTGTGTGTGTGTGTGTGTGTGTGTGTGTGTGAGGGAGAGGGAGAGGGAGGGAGATGGGGGGGGGGGGGGGGAGGAGGGGGAGGGGGAGGGAGTTGAACTGAATTTTTATTGCGAAGGCCATCGGCCCATTGCAAATACAAATTGAACAATTCGTAACATTCTCATGTACAATTCGTGAGACATGTTATCCTGAGACATGCAATGTTGCCGTTCTTCACTACCATTACAGGGGTCTTCAGAAGACATTCACTGTTGTGCATCAACTTGCACAAACTCTCAAGACCATATTGGTAGCAAAGACATTATCAACGCACATCTATAGTAAGACCACCCACCGCATAAATGCTTATACAGTTGGGAGAGAAGCATAGAAAATTTCCGGAACTGAATAATTGTATCCCAGTGACTCCGCATCTGCTTAACAAAACCATATTTAAGGACATGGAAAAAGTGTCTTCAGGCACATTGTCATACATCCCAAAACATTTACATCAGCGTACACTGGGACAGATTGGCTTCTCCACTTAGTGTTCCAAGACAAATCTCTCTCATCTTAAAAGCATAATAGAGAAACATAGCTACATCTCTTGTTCGACAGAAGTCGGTACCATTCAACCAATATTTGGATTATTTAATTCTCTCTTCTTTGGGTTTTGTCGACCTAGGTACTTTTGTCTCGGATGCTC
>JAWQFJ010000987.1:25000-40676 GCA_034096865.1 Theodoxus fluviatilis
GCAGACAGACAAATAAAAATTACGTCAAGTTATTGATGACGTCACACATTTCGCAATTTCGCCATTCCATCAATCGACTATTTAGGGAGGCGCTTTTGAGTTTACGACCTTAAAAAACCACTTTCTTTTCAAGCCTTGATTCTGAAAATTTGATACATTCAATCGGATCTAACTTCCAGTTAGTGTGCAAAATGTCAAGGAAATCCGTCCAGTAGTTTTTGAGAAATCAGCCGTTAAGTCGGGACAGACAGACAGACACACACACACACACACACACAGACAGACAGACAGATTAAGTCTGTAGGACTTCCAGTAAACCTGGAGGGATAATTAGGGTGAAATAGAATCGTCTCTTTTTACTCACAATGGTCTGATCTTGTTGAGTTTTGATTGGTAAAATCATTGGAATGTGGAGCCGAAGACACGTGACCAACCTGTTGCTGAGACTATATTTACTAGTCTCAGCCACGCTGAATGGATGTAACATTTCAGGCTGAAGCCGAGGGTTCAACGCCGAACCTTGAGAGTGGTGGGAAAGGACTTCCGGTAAAACCCATACTTAGTCCGTCACGGCCGTCAGACTGTAGTGGCAAGAAGACGCAGACTTAGAGGCGGGCAGGGCATCCCACAGATGAGTGCACCCTTTCTCTAGGGGCAGAGAATGACATGTGTGATCATCCACGACAAAAAGTGATCATTATATGACATTTTGCACAAAGTCTTTGACTGTCCTTCACAATGACAATCAACATGACCACGTGACATTTTGTCAGGGAGTTATGGACCGTCAAAGATGACAATTGGTGAAAGACTCAGCTCTTAAAAACCGAGCTGTAGAGATGTGTTTTCAAGTGAGGTGCCCAGCACCCGACTTATCGCGTTCTTTCTTGATAAATGGTGGCTCTGAAAAGGACCGTTAATTGTGTCGACGCCTTCGAGGTCTTGCTGACTCTGGTCGCGCTATGTCAACAAAACTCCGCCACCAAGTCTGCTACATACGTAGACGAAGATTAATTGTTTGGTTGTGATCTTTTGGGACATAATTTTCGAGACAAAGTAATATCACTGTTATTCACCGTTGTTAGCATGAGCATATAATTCATCGCGCGCATAATAACCACACATCGCCCACATTATCATAATCAGCTGTCTTTAAACGTTTTGTTTCACCTTCAAAGCTGCAGATAATAAAAAAAGACTATGGGCATATTTTGTTTCTGCATCTATAGACAGCTAAATTACTCATCCACACTATTTAATCTTGCTTAGGGGGAAATGAAGCTAAGTGCAGTATGTGTTCTTCAGAGGCAGGAAATTTCACTGGCTATGCATCGCACCTTGCCGAACGAAGGAGGAATGAATGGATGGATGGATGGATGGATGAATGGATGGATGGATGGTGTTTTACTGCCTATCAGCCTTTGTAGGCTATGTAAGGCCATTAAGCACGACAATCACTGGAACAGTTTAGAGTAAACGCAAAACAAGTCACGGTGTCCGTAGTTGTTCGCCTCTTACGAATCGCGTAGGGAGACACGGTGGGTCAATTCTTACCCCGAACCCATAGGGGAAGGGGGAAGAGGAAAGGAAAGGAAGATAAGGTCAATCGGAGTTCCCTCCCTTGATTTTCACCTGTGCTTACGCGCCCGTTGTGTTTGGTATGTGGCCAACAGGTGAAGGCGTAACGGGCAACTTATCACTGCGAGCGAGCCAGTTGGTGTCGAGACGGACCATCCATCCTCATCCAACTGATCCACTCGACAGCGTCGCTAGTCGTGAGGAGACGGAGAAGGAACCTGCAGACGACACAATGATGTCCGGCGGTGTCCGCGACGCCCCGCGCTAGCCTGAGCTGCAGTGTGCACAGCGCCAGTGAACTCACTGACACAATATGGCGGTCGCCTCTGTCAGCCTACTCTGACTCGACCGTGTGCGTTCAGCCCTGGGTGCGTGTGTGTCGCCTCCGCGTATCGCCATGTGAAAGTGTGAGGAGATATCGTCTTTCCCTGGCACCATGGGACTAGATCACCGTGTGTATCTGTTCGTTTCATTGGATTTTACCGTGTTGGGATTTACCTGAGCCAGACTAGATCCAGTGTGTCATTATGGATCCGTCTTCGGCGTCAACGCGAGGAGAGAGGGTAAGTAGTGTAATCAAGTGCTTGCTTGTGTCACCACCACCTCCTCCTCTCTCTAGTCCTCTTCCTGGCGCAACCTTGTTTCTCAGGTATTCCCGTTCTTAGCCTACCAGTCACAAGCTACCGTCCCCACAAACCTGATCTCTCCTCGTGTGATGTTCGATCCGATCGCTGAACGGGATTGTTTACCTGTGCTACGGATCATCGTACCAAACTCAGCCCTGCGCTTGGTCGCTACGCATAGCTTGGTCTTCATTCAGTACAACGATATTAGACTTTCGACATAGGCCTATCTATTTTCTAGCTTTAAATTCTGCAGTTGAGGACAACATGTAGGGGGAGAAAAATTCCTTCGGCAGCATTCCGCGAGTTCTTCTACTTGCCAGGAGTCAACAGCGAGCAGGCAGGGGGGGGTTTGAGAAGTCAGGTCTGTGTTTTTTACCAGCGAGCGTGCCCACAGACTGACGTGGAGTCACGGGGAGAGACTGACCACAGAGTATGGACAGTCCTGAAGCCATAGACTCGGTGTTCAGCGACAGGAAGTCGAACGATAGATTGTAGATGACGTTAAGAAAAGAACTTCATTGATCTGGTTAAAATGTCGTGTTCGACCTATTCAATACATTTTGAACTTTTTGCGGGCCCTGCAAGAAAGCACACTGTTAGTCTCGATCCAGAGTCTGAAGTTTGTTTTGGGTGTGACAGCAATCGAGATCGAGTTCTTTGTAATGAACTTCATCAACCTGGAAGACGATGACACTCTGATTACAGGCACAACTTCAGGTACTCGTACAGATCTTTGTAGTGATTTGAGTTGTGGCAAACATAGGGCAGAATTGCGTATGGTATATTTTTTGTTTCTATATATATGCAGTGTATCGTACTTGTGAGGCCGCTACAGCTACGCACGCAGTGACCGCTTCCATTTTTCACGATCGTTGGTCTCACGCTGTGACCGTAAACATGAATAAAACGAAAAACTGCCGTGCTGTACTTCAGAGTGCCTCGATTCACCCTCTGTTGTTGAAGAAAATTTCTCCATTTTGTCATTAAGATTGTTTGTCCTTGCCGGTGCTCGATGTGAAACGTCTCAGACGACAGACACCGTTATTTTTTCCCCTGCATCTCACCCCAGCGTCGAGCGGTACCTCCCACATGACAGTGTGGAAAACTGCTTACACCAGTGGCTATGATGTGGGTCATGTTCCCACTCATGATTATTCGCACAGCTGTCGCGTGCAAACAAAAGTCATTCATACTCAGGTTAGTGAGTGCACCGAGATGATTAAGTGATGAGATCCCTCTAATGCTCTATCGTCGACAACGTTCGTCTGTCTCCATAATGATCACACTACATGCAGATTATATGTAAATCGCTATTCCTCAAACGGTAACTTCTATCAAGTGCGTACAGATGAATGATGCTTTGCGCACGACTTGGCTGAACATGGCTACGCTTCAGCACGGCTATTAAATATTTATATGCAGATATTTGCATGAAATTCCTGACATCTAAGACGTATGCATAGCTAAGGCAGGAGGAGGAGGAGAAGGAGGAGGAGGAGGAGGAGGAGGAGGAGGAGGAGGAGGAGGAGGAGGAGGAGGAGGAGGAGGAAGAGGAGGAGGAGGAGGAGGAGGAGGAGGAGGAGGAGGAGGAGGAGGAGGAGGAGTCTATTAAACATTTTTAATGCAGGGGCAACACACACACACACGCGCACACACACACACACACACACACACACACACGCACACACACGCATGCACACACAAACACACACGCACACGCACTCGCACTCGCACACACATGCGCGCGCGCACACACACACACACACACACACACACACACACGTACACAAAGTAGGTGGGTTGAGTTGGGAATGGAAGGATGTGTGTGAGTAGGGGAGGGAGGGAGGGAGGGAGGGAGGGAGGGAGGGAGGGAGGGAGGGAGGGAGGGAGGGAGGGAGGGAGGGAGGGAGGGAGGGAGGGAGAGAGAGAGAGAGAGAGAGAGAGAGAGAGAGAGAGAGAGAGAGAGAGAGAGAGAGAGGTCTTGTATTCATTGCTTGTTTGAATACAAGTGAGCACGAATTGAAAACGAACAGACGACATTCATGATCAGTCCACAATTGGTATCCTGTGTTTGAGTTGTCGCAGTTCTGTCATGAGCCTAGTTTAACCACACAAGTACAGGCCGTGAACTACCTTGGTGCACTAGCCGTAGAATAAGATGTACATCGAAATATCTTTACTCGTCTGTATGTCAGTCCCTTCCAAAAGATAACAGCATGTTCTTAAAGTTGGACGCACGTGTCTTCAAACATATTTTCCGCTTAGTTTGATAAAAGCAGTACAGTCTGACAAAAATTGTTTTTATCCCCCCACCCCCAACCCCACCTACCCCGCCTTTTCACAAAATGGGCTGTTAACTGCTCTCGTTTCATTGTGTATGTAACGTTGATTATTTCGTAAGTTATATATGCATAATTGGAATCGAATAAAGGTATCTTTTAATTCTTTATGGTAAGGAAATTCACATATCGTTTATGGAATAGTGTTCGCCATACCAGTAGTATGCAGTCCAGGCAGCCCATGAAAACTAAGGTTGCCATACCAGTAGTATGCAGTCCAGGCTGCCCATGAGAACTAAGGTTGCCATACCAGTAGTATGCAGTCCAGGCAGCCCATGAGAACTAAGGTCGCCATACCAGTAGTATGCAGTCCAGGCTGCCCATGAGAACTAAGGTCGCCATACCAGTAGTATGCAGTTCAGGCAGCGCATGAGTTCTCAGCTTGCCATACCAGTAGTATGCAGTCCAGGCAGCCCATGAGAACTAAGGTTGCCATACCAGTAGTATGCAGTCCAGGCAGCCCATGAGAACTCAGCTTGCCATACCAGTAGTATGCAGTCCAGGCAGCCCATGAGAACTCAGCTTGCCATACCAGTAGTATGCAGTCCAGGCAGCCCATGAGAACTAAGGTTGCCATACCAGTAGTATGCAGTCCAGGCTGCCCATGAGAACTAAGGTTGCCATACCAGTAGTATGCAGTCCAGGCAGCCCATGAGAACTAAGGTCGCCATACCAGTAGTATGCAGTCCAGGCAACCCATGAGAACTAAGGTTGCCATACCAGTAGTATGCAGTCCAGGCAGCCCATGAGAACTAAGTTTGCCATACCAGTAGTATGCAGTCCAGGCTGCCCATGAGAACTCAGCTTGCCATACCAGTAGTATGCAGTCCAGGCAGCCCATGAGAAGTACGCTTGCCATACCAGTAGTATGCAGTCCAGGCTGCCTATGAGAACTAAGGTTGCCATACCAGTAGTATGCAGTCCAGGCAGCCCATGAGAACTAAGGTTGCCATACCAGTAGTATGCAGTCCAGGCAGCCCATGAGAACTAAGGTTGCCATACCAGTAGTATGCAGTCCAGGCAGCCCATGAGAACTAAGGTTGCCATACCAGTAGTATGCAGTTCAGGCAGCCCATGAGAACTCAGCTTGCCATACCAGTAGTATGCAGTCCAGGCAGCCCATGAGAACTAAGGTTGCCATACCAGTAGTATGCAGTCCAGGCAGCCCATGAGAACTAAGGTTGCCATACCAGTAGTATGCAGTTCAGGCAGCCCATGAGAACTCAGCTTGCCATACCAGTAGTATGCAGTCCAGGCTGCCCATGAGAACTAAGGTTGCCATACCAGTAGTATGCAGTCCAGGCAGCCCATGAGAACTAAGGTTGCCATACCAGTAGTATGCAGTCCAGGCAGCCCATGAGAACTAAGGTTGCCATACCAGTAGTATGCAGTCCACGCAGCCCATGAGAGCTAAGTTTGCCATACCAGCAGTATGCAGTCCAGGCAGCCCATGAGAACTAAGGTTGCCATACCAGTAGTATGCAGTCCAGGCAGCCCATGAGAACTAAGTTTGCCATACCAGTAGTATGCAGTCCAGGCAGCCCATGAGAACTAAGGATGCCATACCAGTAGTATGCAGTCCAGGCAGCCCATGAGAACTCAGCTTGCCATACCAGTAGTATGCAGTCCAGGCAGCCCATGAAAACTAAGGATGCCATACCAGTAGTATGCAGTCCAGGCAGCCCATGAGAGCTAAGTTTGCCATACCAGTAGTATGCAGTCCAGGCAGCCCATAAGAAGTACGCTTGCCATACCAGTAGTATGCAGTCCAGGCAGCCCATGAGAACTAAGGTCGCCATACCAGTAGTATGCAGTCCAGGCTGCCCATGAGAACTAAGGTTGCCATACCAGTAGTATGCAGTCCAGGCAGCCCATGAGAACTAAGGTTGCCATACCAGTAGTATGTAGTCCAGGCAGCCCATGAGAACTAAGGTTGCCATACCAGTAGTATGCAGTCCAGGCTGTCCATGAGAACTAAGGTTGCCATACCAGTAGTATGCAGTCCAGGCAGCCCATAAGAAGTACGCTTGCCATACCAGTAGTATGCAGTCCAGGCAGCCCATGAGAACTAAGGTTGCCATACCAGTAGTATGCAGTCCAGGCAGCCCATGAGAACTAAGGTTGCCATACCAGTAGTATGCAGTCCAGGCAGCCCATGAGAACTCAGCTTGCCATACCAGTAGTATGCAGTCCAGGCAGCCCATGAGAACTCAGCTTGCCATACCAGTAGTATGCAGTCCAGGCAGCCCATGAGAACTCAGCTTGCCATACCAGTAGTATGCAGTCCAGGCAGCCCATGAGAACTCAGCTTGCCATACCAGTAGTATGCAGTCCAGGCAGCCCATGAGAACTAAGGTTGCCATACCAGTAGTATGCAGTCCAGGCTGCCCATGAGAACTAAGGTTGCCATACCAGCAGTATGCAGTCCAGGCAGCCCATGAGAACTAAGGTTGCCATACCAGTAGTATGCAGTCCAGGCAGCCCATGAGAACTCAGCTTGCCATACCAGTAGTATGCAGTCCAGGCAGCCCATGAGAACTCAGCTTGCCATACCAGTAGTATGCAGTCCAGGCAGCCCATGAGAACTAAGGTTGCCATACCAGTAGTATGCAGTCCAGGCAGCCCATGAGAACTCAGCTTGCCATACCAGTAGTATGCAGTCCAGGCAGCCCATGAGAACTCAGCTTGCCATACCAGTAGTATGCAGTCCAGGCAGCCCATGAGAACTCAGCTTGCCATACCAGTAGTATGCAGTCCAGGCAGCCCATGAGAACTAAGGTTGCCATAGCAGTAGTATGCAGTCCAGGCAGCCCATGAGAACTAAGGTTGCCATACCAGTAGTATGCAGTCCAGGCAGCAAATGAGAACTCAGCTTGCCATACCAGTAGTATGCAGTCCAGGCAGCCCATGAGAACTAAGGTTGCCATACCAGTAGTATGCAGTCCAGGCAGCCCATGAGAACTAAGGTTGCCATACCAGTAGTATGCAGTCCAGGCAGCCCATGAGAACTAAGGTTGCCATACCAGTAGTATGCAGTCCAGGCAGCCCATGAGAACTAAGGTCGCCATACCAGTAGTATGCAGTCCAGGCTGCCCATGAGAACTAAGGTTGCCATACCAGTAGTATGCAGTCCAGGCAGCCCATGAGAACTAAGGTTGCCATACCAGTAGTATGCAGTCCACGCAGCCCATGAGAGCTAAGTTTGCCATACCAGTAGTATGCAGTCCAGGCAGCCCATGAGAACTAAGGATGCCATACCAGTAGTATGCAGTCCAGGCAGCCCATGAGAACTAAGGTTGCCATACCAGTAGTATGCAGTCCACGCAGCCCATGAGAGCTAAGTTTGCCATACCAGTAGTATGCAGTCCAGGCAGCCCATGAGAACTAAGGATGCCATACCAGTAGTATGCAGTCCAGGCAGCCCATGAGAACTAAGGTTGCCATACCAGTAGTATGCAGTCCAGGCAGCCCATGAGAACTAAGGTTGCCATACCAGTAGTATGCAGTCCAGGCAGCCCATGAGAACTAAGGTTGCCATACCAGTAGTATGCAGTCCAGGCAGCCCATGAGAACTAAGGTTGCCATACCAGTAGTATGCAGTCCAGGCAGCCCATGAGAACTAAGGTTGCCATACCAGTAGTATGCAGTCCAGGCAGCCCATGAAAACTAAGGTTGCCATACCAGTAGTATGCAGTCCAGGCAGCCCATGAGAACTAAGGTTGCCATACCAGTAGTATGCAGTCCAGGCTGCCCATGAGAACTAAGGTTGCCATACCAGTAGTATGCAGTCCAGGCTGCCCATGAGAACTAAGGTCGCCATACCAGTAGTATGCAGTCCAGGCAGCCCATGAGAACTAAGGTTGCCATACCAGTAGTATGCAGTCCAGGCAACCCATGAGAACTCAGCTTGCCATACAAGTAGTATGCAGTCCAGGCAGCCCATGAGAACTAAGGTTGCCATACCACTAGTATGCAGTCCAGGCAGCCCATGAGAATAAAGGTGGCCATACCAGTAGTATGCAGTCCAGGCAGCCCATGAGAACTAAGGTTGCCATACCAGTAGTATGCAGTCCAGGCAGCCCATGAGAACTAAGGTTGCCATACCAGTAGTATGCAGTCCAGGCAGCCCATGAGAACTAAGGTTGCCATACCAGTAGTATGCAGTCCAGGCAGCCCATGAGAACTAAGGTTGCCATACCAGTAGTATGTAGTCCAGGCAGCCCATGAGAAGTACGCTTGCCATACCAGTAGTATGCAGTCCAGGCAGCCCATGAGAACTAAGGTTGCCATACCAGTAGTATGCAGTCCAGGCAGCCCATGAGAACTAAGGTTGCCATACCAGTAGTATGCAGTCCAGACAGCCCATGAGAACTCAGCTTGCCATACCAGTAGTATGCAGTCCAGGCAGCCCATGAGAACTAAGGTTGCCATACCAGTAGTATGCAGTCCAGGCAGCCCATGAGAACTAAGGTTGCCATACCAGTAGTATGCAGTCCAGGCTGCCCATGAGAAGTAAGGTTGCCATACCAGTAGTATGCAGTCCAGGCTGCCCATGAGAACTAAGGTTGCCATACCAGTAGTATGCAGTCCAGGCAGCCCATGAGAACTAAGGTTGCCATACCAGTAGTATGCAGTCCAGGCTGCCCATGAGAAGTAAGGTTGCCATACCAGTAGTATGCAGTCCAGACTGCCCATGAGAGCTAAGTTTGCCATACCAGTAGTATGCAGTCCAGGCAGCCCATGAGAAGTAAGGTTGCCATACCAGTAGTATGCAGTCCAGGCAGCCCATGAGAACTCAGCTTGCCATACCAGTAGTATGCAGTCCAGGCAGCCCATGAGAAGTAAGGTTGCCATACCAGTAGTATGCAGTCCAGGCTGCCCATGAGAGCTAAGTTTGCCATACCAGTAGTATGCAGTCCAGGCAGCCCATGAGAAGTAAGGTCGCCATACCAGTAGTATGCAGTCCAGGCAGCCCATGAGAACTCAGCTTGCCATACCAGTAGTATGCAGTCCAGGCAGCCCATGAGAACTAAGGTTGCCATACCAGTAGTATGCAGTCCAGGCAGCCCATGAGAACTAAGGTTGCCATACCAGTAGTATGCAGTCCAGGCTGCCCATGAGAAGTAAGGTTGCCATACCAGTAGTATGCAGTCCACGCAGCCCATGAGAGCTAAGTTCGCCATACCAGTAGTATGCAGTCCAGGCAGCCCATGAGAACTAAGGTTGCCATACCAGTAGTATGCAGTCCAGGCAGCCCATGAGAACTCAGCTTGCCATACCAGTAGTATGCAGTCCAGGCAGCCCATGAGAACTCAGCTTGCCATACCAGTAGTATGCAGTCCAGGCTGCCCATGAGAACTAAGGTTGCCATACCAGTAGTATGCAGTCCAGGCAGCCCATGAGAAGTAAGGTTGCCATACCAGTAGTATGCAGTCCAGGCTGCCCATGAGAGCTAAGTTTGCCATACCAGTAGTATGTAGTCCAGGCAGCCCATGAGAAGTAAGGTTGCCATACCAGTAGTATGCAGTCCAGGCAGCCCATGAGAACTCAGCTTGCCATACCAGTAGTATGCAGTCCAGGCAGCCCATGAGAACTAAGGTTGCCATACCAGTAGTATGCAGTCCAGGCAGCCCATGAGAGCTAAGTTTGCCATACCAGTAGTATGCAGTCCAGGCAGCCCATGAGAACTAAGTTTGCCATACCAGTAGTATGCAGTCCAGGCAGCCCATGAGAACTCAGCTTGCCATACCAGTAGTATGCAGTCCAGGCAGCCCATGAGAAGTAAGGATGCCATACCAGTAGTATGCAGTCCAGGCAGCCCATGAGAATTAAGGTGGCCATACCAGTAGTATGCAGTCCAGGCAGCCCATGAGAACTAAGGTTGCCATAGCAGTAGTATGCAGTCCAGGCAGCCCATGAGAATTAAGGTGGCCATACCAGTAGTATGCAGTCCAGGCTGCCCATGAGAGCTAAGTTTGCCATACCAGTAGTATGCAGTCCAGGCAGCCCATGAGAAGTAAGCTTGCCATACCAGTAGTATGCAGTCCAGGCTGCCCATGAGAACTCAGCTTGCCATACCAGTAGTATGCAGTCCAGGCAGCCCATGAGAACTCAGCTTGCCATACCAGTAGTATGCAGTCCACGCAGCCCATGAGAGCTAAGTTTGCCATACCAGTAGTATGCAGTCCAGGCAGCCCATGAGAAGTACGCTTGCCATACCAGTAGTATGCAGTCCAGGCAGCCCATGAGAACTCAGCTTGCCATACCAGTAGTATGCATTTCAGGCAGCCCATGAGAACTAAGTTTGCCATACCAGTAGTATGCAGTCCAGGCAGCCCATGAGAACTCAGTTTGCCATACCAGTAGTATGCAGTTCAGGCAGCCCATGAGAACTAAGTTTGCCATACCAGTAGTATGCAGTTCAGGCAGCCCATGAGAACTCAGCTTGCCATACCAGTAGTATGCAGTCCAGGCAGCCCATGAGAACTAAGGTTGCCATACCAGTAGTATGCAGTCCAGGCAGCCCATGAGAACTAAGGTTGCCATACCAGTAGTATGCAGTCCAGGCTGCCCATGAGAACTAAGGTTGCCATACCAGTAGTATGCAGTCCAGGCAGCCCATGAGAACTAAGGTTGCCATACCAGTAGTATGCAGTCCAGGCAGCCCATGAGAACTCAGCTTGCCATACCAGTAGTATGCAGTCCAGGCAGCCCATGAGAAGTACGCTTGCCATACCAGTAGTATGCAGTCCAGGCAGCCCTTGAGAACTAAGGTTGCCATACCAGTAGTATGCAGTCCAGGCTGCCCATGAGAACTAAGGTTGCCATACCAGTAGTATGCAGTCCAGGCAGCCCATGAGAACTAAGGTTGCCATACCAGTAGTATGCAGTCCAGGCAGCCCATGAGAACTAAGGTTGCCATACCAGTAGTATGCAGTCCAGGCAGCCCATGAGAACTAAGGTTGCCATACCAGTAGTATGCAGTCCAGGCAGCCCATGAGAACTCAGCTTGCCATACCAGTAGTATGCAGTCCAGGCTGCCTATGAGAACTAAGGTTGCCATACCAGTAGTATGCAGTCCAGGCTGCCCATGAGAACTAAGGTTGCCATACCAGTAGTATGCAGTCCAGGCAGCATCCACCCTCACCCCATCTCCCATCCACCCCCACCCTGTCCCTCATCCACCCCCAAACCCATCTCCCATCCACCACCACCCCATCCACCATCACCCCATCCACCATCCACCCCTTACCCCTACTCCCATCCACCCCTACCCAATCCCCCATGCACGCCCACCCTATCTCCCATCCACCCCCAACCCCATCTCCCATCCACCCTCACCTCATCTCCTATCCACCCCCTACCCCATCTCCCATCCACCTCCACCCCGTCTTCCATCCGTCCCCACCCCATCTCCCATCCACCCCCTACCCCATCTCCCATCCACCCCCACTCTGTCCCTCATCCACCCCCCAACCGCATCTCCCATCCTCTCCTAATCCCATCACCCATCCACCCCAACCCTATCTCCAATCCACTCCACCCCATTCCTCATCCATCCCCCCCCATTCCCCATCCCCCCCCCACCTTATTCCCCATCCACCCCCACCCTGTCCCCTATCCTCCTCCACCCCGTCCCCCATCCACCCAAGGAAGATGGAATGACACGCAGGTCGTTGTTTACCGGCAATTTCTTATATTTTCCCCCTTGTTTTTTGCGTGATCGGAAACAAAAGTTGAGGGTGGGCAGAAAAAAGCGCGGCGGTCGGTTTACCGTAACCACAACTTTTTTTAATGCCTTACATATGAAGACTAGAACGGAAGGAGGACGCCAGAAAGAGTCGGATGGGGGTAGGGCCGGTAGGATGAAGAAGAGTAAGATGAGTGGGTGGGTGTGGATGTGGATGGAGTGTGGGCGTGGCTGGATGTGAGGGTGGGTGTGGTTGTGGGCCTGATGAGGTGGGATAGTGACGTTTGTCGACTCAATGATCAATACACAGCGTGTGACATCTGAGACGCGTAAGAGGGTGGCGTGTGCAGGGAAAAGAGTGGGCCGGGGGAGTGGGCACGGAGGACTGAGACTCTCAAGAAGGATTACGGGATAACCAAGCGATGTTCTCGCTGTCAACTTTGCTCCACAGGGGGTCCCGCCTGAAGAGGAGGCATTGTGTCTGGAAAGATGGCGTCCGCCCTGGCCTGGCTGTCTGCTGGTTGTGGGGACACAATGACCGTGCTCCCAGGGGACACGGTTTTCCTTGCCTCGCTCCATGGGGTCTAATCCAGCCTCGGCCCACATGGCGTGAAATGTCGAGGTCTTTTTGATGGCAAGGCCTTTTGGGCCGTGATCGACGAGCGGCAAAGTATCTGCAGAAGCTATAATTAGTGTCCTCGTCGTCTATTGCTAAACCCTGCTCTTGTTTTCCCCACCTTTTTCGTCTTTGTCCGGTTCGCGCTCCAGCAGACTTGGTTGGCCATTGGTTTTGCGGTAAGGTCTTCACCGTCGTCTGTCTAGAAGCCATGCAGACATCGGAAGGAGCGGTCATTTCGGGGTCGCTTGTCTAGAAGCCATGCAGACATCGGAAGGAGCGGTCATTTCGGGGTCGCCTGTCTAGAAGCCATGCAGACATCGGAGGGAGCGGTCATTTCGGGGTCGCCTGTCTAGAAGCCATGGCAGACATCGGAAGGAGCGGTCATTTCGGGGTCGCCTGTCTAGAAGCCATGGCAGACATCGGAAGGAGCGGTCATTTCGGGATGTTGTAATTACACGAATCATCCTCGCCTTTGGATAAGCGGGAAAAAATGTGGTGGGTATGGCAACCCGACCGACTCTTTTTTTTTTACCAACCCTAAACTTTTTTTTTTCCAATTGTGCCAACTACCAAAAAGAAAGCAGTAAACAACGAAGTGCGTGCTGTCTCATCTTCCCTGCCCTCTGAGTACTCGGAGAATCCTTTACTTAAGTAGAAAAAAGCGTTTTCAGCGAAAGAGATATGTTGCTTTATTTTTGATCTGGCCTCTGATATAAAAGAACATAATTGAAAAACTTCGAGCCGACTTACCGACCCTTTTATATTTGGCCATGTTACCTTAACCACAACAATGTTTGTTTTGGCCTAATGCTAATGGTTTGCACGGAGCATCGCGGCATATATCCGCAATATTCGCAAATAGAGGCATCAATTTTCTCTCAAGCAACCTTTGAAGTTAATTTGATTGTAGAAATTGACATAAGAGTTTTGTACACATGCTAAATGGATTGATAAGTTCGCACTCTGTTTTATTGTACCTGTTCATGCAGTACTGAGTTTTGACAATTTCGAGTTTCTGGGATAGTACCCTCCAGACGAGAGGCCCATCATAGAAAAATGCTTTCTGTCTAAATATGCACTTCGTTGCTTTCTATTGTTTTCGCAGGAAAGCTGAAGAAGGCCATAGAAATATTTCTGAACGGTAGCGCAAGGTGTTCATGGTTAGACCTTGGGTCGTTACATCTGCACTCGCATATCATGTCGTTTGCACGACAGCGTTGTCAGTAGTTCTGTAGCTGTTATATGATCGTGCTTTGAACCTTCGGGCTTGCAGAGGGTTCAGTGAACCCATCCTTTCTTCCGCACACTTCGAAACCCTTGAAACGCGTGTGCTTTGAAACCCCGTCCCCTCTGGGGCAATGCGTGCAGTGAAGGCAGTTAGTTGGAGCGTAAGTGAGCAGCCTGGGGTATTGGCAGGAACTTAAAGGGGAAGTAGGCCTGGAAGAACCTCCGATTCCTGTAGCACGGCTGACTAGCCTGCGATTTCCAGTCTTTACGAACTGCTGCGAAGGGTCATGCCTCAGCCAGCCCCTACCGACATGCTAAAGCCTGGAGCGGGTTTGAAAATGCGAAGATCTCGGAAGATCTACGTAGATCTCGCCGAATGGGCAGTTTCATTCTTTGCTTGCTATCGAGCCAATCGTAGACGAGCGTAGATTGAGCGAGGCAGCTTGAGAGGTGCCTAGCTTTTAAGATTCAAGATGGCTGACAGCATGAGTACAGTGCGCGCCGCCATCTTGGAGACAAATGTTCGGCGTGGATGCGTTGACCTGCATTCGATGTGTAAACTGTAGGAGGTTTCACGATCTATTAATGCATTCAACATACACCTTTGATAAATTAATGCTGTGCATGGCTTATATTTTCTTTGGTTGGGTTGCTAGTATCTTGAAATAGAGCGTTTTCTGAATGAACCGGCAACACGTCGGCCATTGACATGTGGCTAGTTCACCTCTTGTCGTGACGTCTACGCATGCGCATTAGTTCGTCACGTTGGGTAGTTTGTTTTTTAGCTAGCTCTTACTGCGAAGCATGATCTTGCGACCAAGATCGACTACCTATTTTCAAACCCGCCCCAGTGCTTACACATCTTCTCAAGCCAGCCTTTACTGACCTTCAGCCAGGCCTTGCTATCTTACTGCAGTTAGCCCGTATAGACCTGGGGCCGAATGCATGAGATGAAAGTAACGCCTTACTTTGTGAGTAATGTCAACTTTTGAAATAAAATCACTACTAAGGGTTACATGAGTCGAAAGTGGTGGTTCCTTCCAGAGTAACCATGTAGCAAAAGAAGCTTACTTCTACTTCAACCACGACCCATGAGTACAACCGTAGTAACAGTGAGGTAAGCCGCCATTGCTGTCTACGGTTCCCACAAAAAACGCTGTATTTTGGGAAACTAGAAACCCATCCAAAGAAAATGTAAGCTGTGAACTGCATTAATTTACCAAAGATGTATGTTGAATGCATCAGTAGGTCGTGTAAGCTCCTACATTTAAAAAATGGAAATGCGGGTCGACGCACCTACACGCCGAAGCATCTTTTGACACTGTGTATAAAGCTAGTTTTATCTGATGCCATTAAAACGATACATTTAAATTGCATTTGTGTTATGAAAACACTGTTAAGATTAAATTGCTTAATTTTTGTAAATGAGGAAATGTGCGTCGACGTGCGCCAGGGTTTCACGAGTTTGGTAGGAAAAGTGCGAGGTGTGGCTAGAACGAGAACGTGAAATTATGTCAACCGCAAAGATGACAACGTTCAGGTGCGTGATTGATCGGCAAATGCACCGAAGGAGACGGGACAGAACATCGACCGCACG